>OLKM01001623.1:75275-82775 GCA_900291075.1 Melanogrammus aeglefinus
TACACTCATGTGTGGTGCCTGGCACCTACCTGGGATTGTCACATTCGCGCGTGCGGAACTGGACGCCCCCCCCGCAGGTCCGAGAGCACTGGCCGAACTCGCTCCAGGCGCCCCAGCCCCCGTCCTGCTTGATGATGTCGGGGGTCAGCCAGATGCAGTGGCCCTTGAAGCAGTGCTGGGGGGCAGACAGAGGGGGGGGCCGTCAAGGTCTCTGTCCCCACAGACGTGTGATCAGGACCGCCGTGCCGACGGCTTTATGGGGGAATATCGGTCTGTTTCCATTTTGCTGGAATCTGTTGCAGATGCTGCCGCTTCGCCCCGCTGTGAGCCCCTCAGAAGTATCTGATCTCCTCTAAGTGCGTCGCTGTCCAGAGGACTTCACATTCAGAGCGTTTAGCAGATTCTTTTATCCAAACGACTGACGGGGGCTCAGACACACGTTCACACGCCGACGGCGAGTCAACCGGGCAAGGCGACGGCCGGCCCGTAGGGGGAGGTGTTCCAGGGACACCTCAGGCCGGGGAATGGAACTAGCAACACTTAGGTTCCAAGTCAACCCGCTCTACCTCCAGAGCTAAGCCCAGACTCACAGGACAATTTTGAAGAACTACCTTCCCGTTGCCGCACATGGTTCCATCGATGGGGGGGCCTTTCTTGGTCTTGCAGAAGAAGGGGTTGTCTGGATGGCTGCACCACAGCTGCTTGCACGGGTCGAAGGTCCGGTACTGCGGGGGCAACGGAGACGCAGGGTATTCAACAGACTCCAGCTCCAGCACCTTCAACCAGTGTGCGAAATACGGGGGGGGGGGGGGGGTCCGGGGGGGCTCGACCCCCCAGATTTACACACGAGACCCCCTGAAAGCCTCGAAAGCAAAATTGGAGGGGGGTCTCAAATTTTGTCAAAAAAAATTAAAATATTTTATTTTCTTGTCACTAACGGTCACTTAAATGTTTTTAGGCTCACCATGTCAAGTATTCAGAATTCAAAACCTTTGTTCACGAATATGTTATTTTTTGCCAAGCAGGGCCAGCCAGTCCTGTGTGCTTATAGCCAGGTTCGCCAAACAGAAGAAAGACGTAACGCTGACAAGTCATACTAAAAACGTCTAGCAAGCGAAAGCTAAACCAGAGTGTATCAATCACACTCCTTGGGTCTATTCTTAGGTAAGGTAAGAGGCTATCTTTTAAATCTTTGCAGTGACTGAATTGTGATGATAGAAGTGATTGTTGGTTGTGGTCTTGAAGCAGCCTAGCCTTGGAGTTGGAGAAGTTGGAGTGATGTTTATGTGCGTGCGAGAGCACCTGTCATGGTGACGTTTGGCTTGTTGTGTAAAATGTTGTCAGCCTCCGCCGTGGTTGGATGAATGTGCTTTGTGCATGTGTTCAGTGATGTATCTGTCTGATCCTATTTGCTGTAGATGGATGGTTAATTAATGTCACGCGATTGGTCATACTGCAGGCTTTCATTTGCAAGTGCACTGTTTGCGTGCCAGTCTCCGATAGGCTATACCTGGCATTTATTCAGTTGTTGATTGCTCTTCTAAGTGCGCCATAGTGGTGCAAATTATTGTTGTGTATGCATTGTAATGAACAACTTTGCCTCTCCTTGTTATAACGCAATGGGCATCCAAACAAGTTAAGCCATTGCAGCCTCCTGTGTCAGTACTGACATAGGACACAGGAGGCTGCATTGGCTAAAGTGCTACTTTACGAATAGGCTACTATAGCATATCCGATTATCAAAAACTGTTGTGCGCGTGTGTCATGTAGACTTTAGACTGACTGCTTGCATCCATGAAATATTTTAATGCTAAAGGCCAACTGCATACTGAGAACATTTAGATGGGTATTACGCAGCAATCGGGGGATGGGGACCCCCCTGAATAGTGACGGGTATTTCGCACACTGCCTTCAACGGTCCACAATACAAAGGCAGCCAACAGGAGACGGCTGGCACAACACCACACACAGGGACCTCACAGGGGTCCAGAGGACAGAATCACGACGGACGTGTTGATAGTAACCACAACGACAATATATACAACAAAAAGAACTACAGTGGCAGTGGTCAGCAATGTGCTTTGGGCCTTTTTGCTTTTTACATATCGACTGCTTCACTGCTTGACATTTGTTCCACCGTACTACATCACGACATCACTTAATCACTGCACTGCACTCTCTCCACCGAGAAACAGACAAGGGGACCACCAGACTCATGCAAACCAAACCATATGATGGGGGGGGGGGGGGGGGAAGAGAGAGAGAGAGAGAGAGAGAGAGAGAGAGAGAGAGAGAGAGAGAGAGAGAGAGAGAGAGAGAGAGAGAGAGAGAGAGAGAGAGAGAGAGAGAGAGAGAGAGAGAGAGAGAGAGAGAGAGAGAGAGAGAGAGAGAGAGAGAGAGAGAGAGAGACTGTCTGTGGACTTATGAGGTCATGGGCCAAAGAGCCAAGGGGCGAGGGTCAAAAGGTCAAAAGGTCACATTTGAGCTGCTTTGCAGACTCACAGGAAACCTTCCTCCCGACCCCCCCTCACCCTCCCATCCCATCTGGACTAGAAGAAGGACTGGGGTGCCTTAGAGCGCCCCCTGATGGTGGACGTGATGTCCCTTCTCTCTCCCCCTCGTCCCCTGGATTCTTTCTACCATGACCTCCAGTGACCTCTGCAGGTCAGCGGTCACCCAGATGCGCTGGAGCCAGACTCTGGTCCCGGCTGGAGGAGCCAGGCCAGGTGCATCCTGGGAGAAGGAGACAGAATACAGTGGCTCCATACAGCCTCCTCTTCCGGCAAGGGAAGACTCATGTCCACTGGTTTCTACGTCTCTACTGGCCGCTGTGGGAGGGGGCTAACCGACACACCAGCGGCCCCTGCCCTGCCAGCTCTGTGCGTGCTGCAGGGGTCTGCCTGCCCCGGTTGACAGGGCCCCCAGTGGAGAGGGCCCCCAGTGGAGAGGGCCCCCGGCGGGTCGTTTACCCCCCCGCGGTGCCAACCTGTTTCTATTCCCCCCTAGAGTCCTGCAGAGTACACGTGACAAATGGGTCAATGTGTGGAAACAAAGAATAAACAACGATCAAGAAACAAAATGTCACACGACAGCTATGAGTTCAAAACACAATTGAAAGAAAAGACAAGCAGCCGTTTTTTTTTTCTTCCAGGGAAGTAGGGGTTGACCTTACCTGCGTTCCCGACTGGCCTGCCTTTTGTAGCTGAGGGGGGAGGGTGGGAGAGGAGGGGCGTGGATTTGACAAGAAAATAGAGGGTAATCTAGCCATACGTGCAAAGCCATTGTACAAGCCCCTCTGTACCTCTCAAGCAGACGGCTGGGTACCCTGCACTCCCCTCCCCTCCCTCCCACCCCAACAACACGGCGGGGACATCCAGCATGCAGATATGATGCAGAGCACGGGAAGTACCACTACTACCGCTACTGCTGCCATCAACAGGCCCCCACGATGACTGCTGCTCTGCACCGCGTGTGTGTGGCTAACTCTCTGGGACTCTGAACGGCTGGGGGCTGTTTAGCGTGTCACATCGAGGGTAATGGACGCGTTACGGTTAGCTGAGAGATAAGAGATAGCTATCAAAATCAATTACCTGCTTTTAAGCAGAGATGTCAATCCCCACAGAGCCCGGGAGAGGAAAGCAAGGGGGACATCAGAGGGATGTCAGCAGCTGAACGCATGTGTGCAGCGCTCACAGTCCACGACACGCGGAGATACAGATACAGAGAGCCGAGGGCACAGATGGATCTGCAGCGCCGGGCTCGAGTCACTTGGTTGATTCACAACAGTACCGCCGGAGAGGATTAGACACCATCTCACCGTGGCACCCATTCAGATAAAGATAGGCTTCTATCTGTTTTGGAAAGGGGATTAATAAAAGCCTCGGCAGAGAGACTTCGGTGCGTTGCGATCAATTCAAAGTGAGTGAGCCCCAACTCTGACAAATGACATCACCGCAGGAGAGAGAAAAAAACAACAGCAAAGAAAATAAAATAAAAAGGATTAAGTGACGTTCAAAGACTGAACTAAAGTCATTTGCAGTTCCTGTCAAGCATGTCCTCAGAATAGGCTAACACAGCATGTATGATGCTAGCACCAGTTAGCATCACATGTTAAGGCCGTGGGGGCCGTGTGTGTGTGGGGGGGGGGGGTGCCCTACCGCGGTACACATGGTGTAGCCCACGCCGAAGTCGAAGCGGCACTGCTCGTTCATGGAGTAGTGCAGGCCAGGCAGCGGGGGCAGTGAGGGCCAGTTGTGGTCAAAGGGGTCGTCCCGGAGGCAGTCGTAGGACCTGTCGAGGGCAGACGTTCCTCCGTCAGCCCAAAGGTTCACTGTGATTGTAAAAGTTGACGGGTACTGGTCCTCTTGTGGGCTCATGGGTCGTTACTCACAGATAACCATGCATTGTGATATCTGCCGTTACAGACATGTACACTTTAGCAGTATGTAATCCCTGCTGCCAAGGGTCGTCCAGAAAACACTCAAACCATCGGCTCCTTCTGGGCCCCTGTTGGGGCCCCTGTTGGCCCCGTCCGCTTTGGGCCACAATTTGCGCAGGGAAGGGTGGTGCAAATGTGCCCGCATGTGTGTGTGTGTGTGTGTGTGCATTGCTCAAGGTGTGTGTGTGGTGTGTGTGTGTGTGTGTGTGTGTGTGTGTGTGTGTGTGTGTGTGTGTGTGTGTGTGTGTGTGTGTGTGTGTGTGTGTGTGTGTGTGTGTGTGTGTGCAGTCCTTACTGGAGGTAATGTGTGTGTGGTCATTACTTGAGGTAACGTGTGTGTGCGCGTGCGTGTGCGCGTGCGTGTGGGCCTTACTGGAGGTAACGTGTGTGTGTGTGTGTGTGTGTGTGTGTGTGTGTGTGTGTGTGTCTTACTGGAGGTAGCGTGTGTGTGTGTGTCTTACTGGAGGTAGCGTGTGTGTGTGTGTGTGTGTGTGTGTGTGTGTGTGTGTGTGTGTGTGTGTGTGTGTGTGTGTGTGTGTGTGTGTGTGTGTGTGTGTCTTACTGGAGGTAGCGTGCGCGTGACTGTGGTGTGTGTGTGTGGTGTGTGTACTGGGTGTGCTGTGTGTGTGTGTGTGTGTGTGTGCTTACTGGAGTGTGTGTGTGTGTGTGTCTCTTACTGGAGGTAGCGTGTGTGTGTGTGTGTGTGTGTCTGTGTGTGTGTCTTACTGGAGGTAGCGGTGTGTGTGTGTGTGTGTGTGTGTGTGTGTGTGTCTTACTGGAGGTAGCGTGTGTGTGTGTGTGTGTGTGTGTGTGTGTCTGTACTGGAGGTAGCGTGTGTGTGTGTGTGTGTGTGTGTGTGTGTGTGTGTGTCTTACTGGAGGTAGCGGGCCAGCTCCTGCATGCTACATCGGGACCACTGGAAGCGGTGGAAGGCGGCTTGGACCAGCGGCGCCATGATGCTGCCCATGTGGACCTCGTCCCCACAGCGGTTGCCCTGCCCGTCGTGCTCCATGCCCAGCCTGGGGAGAGGGACGGGGGGTGACTGGAGGGAGGGCAGCCCCTCTTTCTGGGTCCAGGGGACCCAATGCCAATGACACTTTTTTGGAGATGTGTCTGGTGTTTAGTGTGTGTGCTTCAGCTGTTCAGTCTGCTATGTGACCCTACGGGGCAATAGCATCGCACCCCGTCAACGTGCATTTATCCAAGACCTTTAAAAGGGGTGATATTATGCCCCCAGGCGTGCGCGTGATTAGCCACTACAAGCCGTTAGCGACATCCCTAGTGGGCGTGTCCACCTAGATGAACTACGTTTGCTGCAGTGAAGGCTGGTAGACTGATCTACCCAGCACACATCTAGGTGGACACGCCCTCTTGGGAGGTCACTTAAACACAATCCAAAGGGCAGCTGGTGGCACGGTGTCACCCCTTTAAGGGTGCTTGGGTTACACTGGTTTGAAACCGGAAGCCGGAAGTTCTGGGGCAGAGGCGGGAGAACCCTTTGGGTGGAGCCTCCAGCAGGTTGATGAGTGACGGCCGTGAACTGGAACATGAATCAGTGGCTTTGGTTTGTGGGGATGCTTCAAAGTTTAATGGGGAGCAATTGAAGAGTGTAATAAAAACAGCATGGAAATACTCAGTGGTTTATAATAAGCCTGTGATTACCTGTGATTATCTCTGATTAAGCACTGTCATTATAATCAGCGTTCATTCTTTACTTTGTAATTTCCTTTAAATAACGTTTGTGTAAACCTGGCAGCTATTAGCATATGTTATTCCTGAAGAGCTGGCACATGGTTTGCCACTTTACAGGAGTCGAGTGGGTCAAAGCACACGTCGTTCTCCGCGTCACTATGGGATGCTTCCGCGGAGGGTTTGGACCGGGGCGGGTTCCACTACAGAGCGTCACGACGGAGGTTGACCGAACCGGGGGAGGGGAGGGCTCTGGATGCGACCACTTACACGTGGCCCGTCTCGTGAGCCACCACGAAGGCCGAGGAGAAGCCGTCCTCGTGGTTCAGAGTGCAGCTTCTCACCGGGTGACACATGCCCGTCACCGGGGCGTAGCCTGGGGAGAGAGAGGGAGAGAGACAGACAGGGAGAGGGAGAGGGAGACGGAGAGACAGAGAGGAAGAGACAGACACAGAGAGGGAGAGGGAGAGGGAGACAGAGAGAGAGACAGAGAAGACAGAGAGAGAGAGACAGACACAGAGAGGGAGAGGGAGAGGGAGACAGAGAGGGAGAGACAGACAGGGAGAGGGAGAGGAAGAGGGAGACAGAGAGAGAGAGAGAGAGAGAGAGAGAGAGAGAGAGACAGAGAGAGAGAGAGAGAGACAGACACAGAGAGAGAGAGACAGAGACAGGGAGAGGGAGAGGGAGAGGGAGACAGAGAGATGTTTTTTATAGTAACAATAAAACGTTATTGCCACAAGAGGCAGACAGCGAGAAGACTAGCTGCTGCTTCTACTGACTGTTTCTACTGACTGTTTCTACTGACTGCTTCTACTGACTGCTTCTACTGACTGCTTCTACTGCTGTTGTAGGACCCAGTCTCACACACACACACACACACACACACACACACACACACACACACACGTGCGTGTACATTTTAGTGTGCAGACTTTTCTATTAATATGTAGGTTGACATGTAATATTCTGTATGTCATGTTTCAGGTGTGTGAGTCTGTTTGTGTGTATGAGTGTGTGTGTGCGTTGCGTTACCCTGCATGCCGGTGGGGCCGAACTCTTGGCGGGTGAGGAAGATGGCGTGGTCGTGGTACTCAGCGTCGCCGGTGTCCGGCTTCTGCTGCAGGAAGGCCCAGCGACACACGTTCTCCAGACTCTGGGACGGGTTCCCCAGCTCGATCAGACTCATGGACTGGAGAGAGAGAGAGGCAAAGGGAGAGGAACGTTTCAAAGCAGAAGATATGTTTGTTTATCGTCCTTCCGAGCCCTGTAGGGGGCAGTGTTACGATGCTATGCGTTGTTCACCAACCGTACATTGTTGAGGGGAGAGCAGATTTAGAAACAACACAAGCACAAACACACTCAGACACAATGTG
>OLKM01001623.1:87775-92459 GCA_900291075.1 Melanogrammus aeglefinus
TAGATGGTAGATATGAGGTACAGTTCAATCGCTACACACATGCACACATCCATATGCACAGACACACTTGCATGTGCACACACACAGATTGCTTCATTCTACTGCCAATAAAGGTATTTATTTGAACAAGGGACTGGCCTGCGGTCCCTTGTCGTAGATCCTGCAGTCCACCCAGCACACTGGTTACTGGTGTCTCTCAGAGCCACCCATCGTTCTGTTCCCCCTGTTTAGTATAACACAGACTCAAACTGCCTAAACTGGGAGGGAGAAATGGAGTGAGTGTGTGTGTGTGCTTGTATATGGCAGCAAGACAGAGAGACAGAGAGAGAGTGAGAAGCCTATATCTTTCTGTGAACTCTGGGTCATTGATCACTTCATTTCCCACTGGCTGAAGATCAATGGACCCATGTTGTCCACTCATCTCCCCGTTAACAATATGGCTGCTAGGACCTCCTGAGTCTATTGTTTCGTATTGTGTGTCTGTGTATTTCTGCGTGTGTGTGTGTGTGTGTGTGATTGTGTGTGTCTGCGTGATTGTGTGTGTGTTTGTGTGGGTTTCTTTGTGTCTGTCAACGTGTGTTTATGTCTGTATGTAGAGCAGGTCATTGATGAGCATGTGTTGGTCCGGTGGTCATGAAGGAGTGAAGCCACTGGGTCAGTGCTGGCTCCATGTCGGCCGTGGAGAGGGAGCAGAGAGAGGGAGCCTCAGATACAACGGGAAGGGAGTAGGCGGCGATCTAATGCTGCAACTACACACACACACACACACACACACACACTCCCACACACCGCACCGATACACACACACTCCCACACACAGCACAGAATACACACACACACAACACACACACACACACACACAGCACAGATGCACACACACACACACACACCACACACACACACACACACACACACACACACACACACACACACACACCACACACACAGCGCAGATACACATACAAACACACACACACAGCGAAGATACACACACACACACTCCAGTTGAACTTCACATGCGGGATTTAGAAAGATTTCCATGGGAGTGGTGCTTTGATGTCCTCCGTTAGACATTACACCACACACACACACACACACACACACACACACACACACACACACACACACACACACACACACACACACACACACACACACACACACACACACACACTCTCAATCACACATACACACGTGTGCACACACACACCTGAACACACGCGCAGACTGGCACTCACACACACAGACATGCATACACAGAAATGCACTTAAACGCACACACACACACACACACACACACACACACACACACACACACACACACACACAAACTCTCTTAAGCACACACACACACACACAAACTCTCTTAAGCACACACACGCAAACACAAACACACACACACAGCTATTAATGCACACATTCATAAGCACAAACACATATATATAGAGATTTCTATATATATGCATGCAAATACACAAATGCAAACGCACTACAAGTATAGGAGTTAATCCCTCAGGTATACAATTTAAGAATTGCCAATACAATACATTAAATATAATTTGCATTATATTTGTGCAGAATATTTTATATATAAGGGTTAACCACGGGCCGTGTTTTGGAGGCAAAGCTAAGGAAGCGACATTACGGCAAGAAGCTGTATTCCTTCAGGGTTCACAGAGGTTGAAATGAAGAGCCGTGCTCTCTGCATGCAAGTGTCATTGCTTCATGATTGCTAATGTTTATTAAAGTTTAATAAGATCCAACCCAAACAATATTTACATCACGGCAATGAACATAGCTGAAGGAAGTGTGTGTGTAGCTGCACAAGCAGAAAGGAGATAGCAGAGAGAGAGTTAGAGAGAGGAAGTGATGCAGAGAGAGAGAGAGCGAGGGAGAGTGGCAGAGAGAGAGTGTAAATCTGATCCAGAAACGAGCAGGGTAAACTTTCCAGAGGAATCGTCTGCTTGGCGCGCGTGGGAGGCTGCGATTTATTTACTTGTTTATTCATTTCAAAATGAAATTAAATGCGCTGTTCAAAACACTACTGACTGGCCGTCTCCCGGTGTCTTACCCCCGTTTCCTTACATAGCGATGGGGCCTTGACCCCCCTGAACACCTCTCTGACAGGGGGGAGAGTGAGACAACTCTACAGCAGGAGAGAGAGAGACACCTCTCTGACAGGGGGGAGAGTGAGACAACTCTACAGTGGTAGAGAGAGACAGATTTCTAACAGGATGGATGGAGAGTGAGACAGATCTCAAACAGGAGGGAGAGAGAGACAGGTCTCAAACAGGAGGGAGAGAGAGACAGGTCTCAAACAGGAGGGAGAGAGAGACAGATCTCAAACAGGGCGAGAGAGAGAGAAACAGAGACAGACAGAGAGATCTCTTATAGGCAGGAGAGAGACAACTCTAACAGGGGGGGAGAGAGAGACACATGTCTTACAGGGGGGAGAGCGAGACACATTTCTTATAGGGGGGAGAGAGACATTTCTAACAGGAGGGAGAGATGGACAAGTCTAACTTGGGGGAGAGAGAGAGAGACATGTCTTATAGGGTAGAGAGAGAGACACATCTCTTATAGGGGGAAAGAGAGACATCTCTTATAGGTGGGAGAGAGAGACACACCTCTTATAGGGGGAGAGAGAGACACATCTCTTATAGGGGGAGAGAGAGACACATCTCTTATAGGGGGAGAGAGAGAGAGACATCTCTAACAGGGGGAGAGGAGAGAGACATCTCTTATAGGGGGAGAGAGAGACATATCTCTAACAGGGGGACAGAGAGAGAGACATATCTCTAACAGGGGGACAGAGAGGGACATATCTCTAACAGGGGGACAGAGAGAGATCCGTCTCTTAAAAAGGGGAGAGAGAGACATCTCTACAGGGGGTAGAGACAGACAGCTCAGGGGCTGCCGCGGTTCTCTGTTGAGTATTAAAGCGGGAAGGCTCAGGTCTGACGCTGTTTGCCAGTACTTGTCCAACACTGTGGAAATGCCTTCCTGCACGGCGGGTTGCCATATAAGTAAAGACAAACATGTGCCCACAAGCAAACGCACATGCACACAAAAAGCGCACGCTCACACACGCTCACACACACCCTCAAACAGCACTCTCATCACATCTTTCATTTGCGATGATTAAAGTCTGCAGTGAGTGCAGAGTCACACGTAAATACAAGCACACACACACACACACACCACGCACACACACACGCACACACACCTACCCGCACACACACACACACACACACACACACACACACACACACACACACACACACACACACACACACACACACACACACACACACACACACACACACACACAAACCGAACGGCAAAGCAAATCTCATCAGATTGAAAGAGAGAGGGGCGGATTACCTGGACTGATTGCTCTGTGAGAACATGCAGGAGGAGGATTGAGGTCTCATTCCATGTGTGGCTGTCATGGTGTATCAATAAGTTTGTGGGGGATCAGAGTGTGTGTGCTTGAGTAGGCGTCCTTGACTTATTTGACCTCTGGCGTGTGCATTAAAGCCTTACAGAGTAAAGCAGAGAAGGAATTATGGTACAGCGAGGACAGATATACAGTCTGCTGTCCAAATACTGACTTCATGAGACAGAGTTGGATGCATGTTTCTTGGGCGTACATCCAAGTGTTTTTTTATGCGATGCATCTCTCTGCATCCGACTCATCTCCTGAATTAAATGATATTCATCCCAAGCTCACACCTTTGACCGTATTCCTTTGTGTGGCGTGTGCTGCTGTGAATGAGACCACATTGATATCAGGGCAGGTGGATAAAGTTTCAGAAACATAAATTGTACCGAGTTTAGAATATGTAGCAATATATATTGCTACATATATTATATATTGCTACATATATTACCAGACAGGCAATATAAATTGGTGTGTGTGTGTGTGTGTGTGTGTGTGTGTGTGTGTGTGTGTGTGTGTGTGTGTGTGTGTGTGTGTGTGTGTGTGTGTGTGTGTGTGTGTGTGTGTGTGTGTGTGTGTGTGTGTGTGTGTGTGTGTGTGTGTGTGTGTGCGTGTGTGTGCCCTGTCACGTCTGTCATGTCATGTGTATGTGTGTGTGTGTCTGCATGTGTACTCACGATGTTCATTAGGGTCAGCAGGTACTTCTGCACGTGCTCCTTGCCGTGGAACTGCACCACAGAGTCGTCCACTCCCAGCAGCACCTCGATGTTGTAGGCGCGGTCGGGGCTCTGCCTCCGCACCCGGCCCACCCGTGTCTGGTTGATGCTCTGCTCCACACCGCGGTACAGGGTCTCCAGGTCCATCAGACCCCCTAGGTCGGCCCCTACACACAGCACAGACACACACAGTCAATACGGAGGTTAAGGTTAGGGCTAACCCTAGCCCTGACCCTAACATCATGGGACAGGGTCTCCAGGTCCATCACACACCGCAGGTCGGCCCCTACAAGCAGCAGAGGAACACACAGTCAATATGGACCTTTCTGACTCGACATCTGACCAACAGGGTTACAGGTTGCACCCAGAGTGCTAGCTTAAGGCTGCTTTAAATAGAGGGCACGGCAGGTGGCTCACATGCGCTGATGGTGGGAGATACCATCTGATATTAGCTCATGGGTGACATGTGTATGTATATGAGCATGTCTGTGAGTTTATGTGTTTATGTAGGATATATATGTTGGAC
>OLKM01001623.1:111690-116690 GCA_900291075.1 Melanogrammus aeglefinus
CCGGTACCTCCACTGGCTCCCTGTAGTAGCTCGCATCAAATTTAAGACGATGGTACTGGCATACAAGGCAGTCGATGGAACTGCCCCTGCCTACCTCCAAGCATTGCTAAAGCCTCACACCCCAGCTCGATCCCTCCACTCAACTAACTCAGATGGATGTCTGGTACCGCCAACGCTAAGAGCTAGCAAAGGTCGTTCAGCAAAGTCACAACTTTTCTCGGTTTTGGGACCTCAGTGGTGGAACAAGCTCCCGGCCGTTCTCAGGATCGCAGAGTCGCTCACTATCTTCCGAAAAAGACTCAAGACTCACCTGTTCAAAGTCCACCTCGACTCTGCATAGCCACCCTCCCCCCTCTGGCCACCAGTAGTACTTAACTGTGTAGCAACAGTAGCTGCTATCATTGCTGTAACACAGGGAATTGGTTAGCCTAGAGATTGTTGTACTTCACTTGGTTCTATGAACATCCTTTCTGTACAGACAGTGATATATTGTTGCACTTCTTATGAAAAATGTACTTATTGTAAGTCGCTTTGGATAAAAGTGTCTGCTAAATGCCCTAAATGTAAATGTAAAACGTAGCATCCCAGCATTTTAGAGCCGTTATTATGAAACTAACCCGATTTGTGCTGCAGACCAACTATTACACGGTTTCAGTAGAGATCAGTGTTCGGAGGGCTTGGGAAACCATTGCTCTGGTGACTGGTTCTTGTGTGTATCTCCTCCCAGAGTGTCAATAGTCCTGTTGTTGACTCTTCCTCCTCTGTTGGCGTACTATGTCTGTAGCTTATCGTTTCATCCCAAACTTTCTTTGGGCTGATCGATCGAGTGTTGTTTGTCTGGTCTTTAGGGTCCCACATTTCAAACAAAGCTGATCTTCGGTTTGCGTTTGTGCAGACATTTTATTGTAACATGGCCTTGACACCCCGTCCCTCCCTCTCACTTCTCCATCCCTCTTGCTTTCTTCTCCCTCTTCATCCACACTGTTCCTCGTCTTGCTCTGATTATTGTCCTCCTGCCCCGGGGGAACCCTCCTTCCTGTCCTGTCTTCCTACCATTTGGCTTAATACAAAATTCTGTTAACCTTTGTACTAAGAATTCCTTAATTGACTTCTAATTAGGGTTATGAAGGGTTATCAATGTCGCTTTGCACCAAGCATAGGAAAAGGATGTTCCATGAAATCCATTGAAATCTCATGTAGTATGTATTTTTTTTTTATTTATTTTTTTTAATTCATAACAATAGTACGTAAGATACTTCCCTGACATGTTATGGGTATGGTCTTTAAATCCTGCTTGACTCCATTCTTGTGCTTCTGCTTACTCCCCTTCACTCAGTCCTTTCCTTTCACCTTTCCTCTCCCTCTCTCTATCTGACGGCTGGCCCTGTCACAGTGCTGGAGGAACACTGTGGCCCGGACCATCCGAGACGCCCGGCGGACATCTCTCATCTCTCATCCTGACCGCAGAGGCGGCAGAGGGGGGAGTAGAATGACAGGCAGGGGAACCGAGGGAGGAAGCAGAGGCAGAGATGTTTGTGGAAATTATTGATTGAGGAGCCTGGAAGATAGAGAGACAAAGGCAATGCAGAGAGAGAGAGGGAGAGAGGGAGAGAGGAGAGAAGAGAGAGAGAGAGAGAGAGAGAGAGGGAGCCAGAGAGAGAGAACGAGAGAGAGAGGGAGGCAGAAAGAGAGAGAGAACGAGAGAGAGAGGGGGACAGAAAGAGAGATGGAAAGAGACAGAGAGATGACAATGCCTGGGAGAGATGTCCCGGTGGTCAGTGAGTAAGACATCATAGTATCACCTTAGTGGCGAGGGCAAGGTGTTTGATGGTTGACTTTTGGCTGTCAGACCGCTGACTCACTCTACAGTAAATCAGCGGGCCAGCGCGGCATTACGGCCAGACGCCTTTATCGGAGGTCATTTACAACGCTGGGTCCCTGCGCTCCACGGCTGAACCGGTCCAGGGGAAACCTCTGCCTGAGCCATCACTGCCTCCGTGTGTGTGTGTGTGTGTGTGAGAGTGTGTGTGTGTGTGTATGCGTGTGTGTGTTTATGTGTGTGTGTGTGTATGTGAGTGTGTATCTGTGTTGTCGTCCATGCACTCTCACTCTCCACTTCCTCGGAGCACCTGATCGGAGCTATCAATACGTGTCTCAGCTGACTTCTTCTTTCCGTATGTTGTTCCGCCCCGTTGGTCGCAGTCTCCCGGAACGCTAACCCCTTGGTTAGCGTTCTGTTCCTCTGTTCCTAGACAGACAGTGGACCGGGGCCCCCACCTGACGGCTCCCGGAGTCCCTTCCCCCTGAGCCGGTTCTCTGGGGGTGAGCCGGTTCTCTGGGTGTGAGCCGGTTCTCTTGGTGTGAGCCGGTTCTCTGGGTGTGAGCCGGTTCTTTGGGTCCGACCCACGGCTGGCATCCCGTCGCTCTGGGCCCCCGGGACAGCGAGGCACAGATCTTCTTCCATACGTACTGGCAGCCTCGGGATCTGTTGGGCAAGGATCAGAGCAGGACAGGAACAGGACGCAGCATTCTGGGAGCGTTCTGGGAGCGTTCCGTGGCGGTCCCTGATGCGTTGATCCGGGCGGTCGTTCACGCGACCTCAAGGTTGTCGTTATTCTGGATTTGTTGGGCCCTGGATTCCAGCTCGATCTGCAGTTCTCCTTCAGATCTGTTTTACCACTTTCTGCCGGTATGTGATCAGCACATCCATGCACCACTATCGAGTATCGCCACTACGACGGTCCGATCTGTGCCACAGAAACCAAAGCGAAATTCTGGTCTTACGGCATTTCAGGTTGGGGTGTCAAGAGTTGGACTTCAATTACTAAGTAATTATATAACATTGAATTGCGATAATGTGCTCGGTCAGACGTGTTCGTTTTCCATGTTTACACGTTAAAAAAAGTCCCCTGACGTGCACGGTGACAAACACTGCACACCGTTTTCACCGCAAACAGAGAGCGCACAATCAGGAACAAACCAGGTGTCTACTGGGTGAATCAGCCACATAATACTGGTGTCGCCAGGAGGTGTTCAATCAGTGTCTCATTCCCCACCCAACCACCTCCTCCATCTCGTTCTCCTCTCCTCCGTCCTCCCCTCATCTCCTCCCCCATTTCCCCCTGGCTTCTTTCATGTGAGACGCCTCTCCCTGCCCCTTCAGCTCCTCGTCCTCCACTCCTTCCTCACCTCCTCTCCTTCCTCCCCTTTTCATTAAGTGTGCCTTTGTACCTTGAAAAGGTTATATTGTTAAAGATGAAGGAGGAGGAAGGAGCGAGCCAAAGATAGAAGATATGAAAGCCTATCTAAAGGTGTGAGACAATATGTATGCAAATGTTCCGGTGGTGGCGGCTGGCCCATGGGGCCGCATGGCGCTACCTGAGGGAAGAGGATTTATCATCCAATATCAGCTCATCAGCCATGGTAATGATCAGCGCATGGGTCCAGCCTCTAACATGCTTACTAAGCGCCCAGCCCCCGTGCGCAGAACAACACGCTCAATCAGGGAGCATTGCCTTTCTGATCTTGGAAACAATCAAAGTCTATTAAAACAACGCGGATGGCAAGAAATAACATGTATGGATATCGATGTGTGCATATCTTTTGTTGTGTGTACTGCATCGCTGTGGGATTACCCATAAATCCATAGAGAGACTCCAGGGGAGCTGGGTGATAGTGGAGCGACGGGGATAGTGGATAGACGGGGATAGTGGAGAGACGGGGATAGTGGAGAGACGGGGATAGTGGAGAGACGGGGATAGTGGAGAGACGGGGATAGTGGAGAGACGGGGATAGTGGAGAGACGGGGATAGTGGAGAGACGGGGATAGTGGAGAGACGGGGATAGTGGAGAGACGGGGATAGTGGAGAGACGGGGATAGTGGATAGACGGGGATAGTGGATAGACGGGGATAGTGGATAGACGGGGATAGTGGATAGACGGGGATAGTGGATAGACGGGGATAGTGGATAGACGGGGATAGTGGAGAGACGGGGATAGTGGAGAGACGGGGATAGTGGAGAGACAGCCAGGGCACGGGGAGGCGCCGCCGAATGGGTGTCAGCTCATTGGAAGAGTCGTTTGTCGCAATTAGCAGGAAAAATAACCATTTTAAAGTGCGAGTCGCCCCCTCGTCTAAGTCTGTGGGCGTCCGCTGGGTGACAGCGACTGTGAGGTGGTGTCAAAGCTGCCAACGAATCAACACGTGTCAGCCAATCAACACGGTGCAACGGACCGACGGGCGTGTGTTTGCAACACGTCGTGAATAAGTGATAATGTTGTGCGGTTTATCCCTTGAACGGTTATTTATCATATAACCCAAGCATAAGAATCCCACTAGCACAATATTAAACATTATCAAACGTTATCTCTGTGTTCATAAAGGTAGGTACATGTAGCTGGAGGTCCCCCAGCTCAGAGGCCCCGAGAGGCAGCCTCCATGGCCCAGGAGGCTGTGTGTGTGGAGGCTAATGGAGCCTCTTCCGTGTGGAGGTAACCTCCTCCCCCTGGTGAACAGGATAGGACGGGGGGGGGGGGGGGGGGGGGCCTCAGGGCTGCCCCGGGACGCGGGTCCCTTCATGAAGCTCCCCGCTAACCGAATCACAGCGGCTGGGGAGAGAGGAGGAACGTCCGCAGGAAACACTCTGGGAGCTGGGAGAGGCCAATGATGCTGTTTAGTTATGAGGGAAGACTTCCCCCTCTCCCTCTCCCTCTCCCTCTTTCTCCCTCTCCCTCTTTCTCCCTCTTTCTCCCTCTCCCTCTCTATCTCCCTCTCTCTCTCTCTCTCTCCCTCTCTCTCTCTCTCTCTCCCCCTTTCTCCCTCTCCCTCTTTCTCCCTCTCTCTCTCTCTCTCCCTCTCCCTCTCTCTCTCTCTCTCTCTCTCTCTCTCTCTCCCTCTCCCTCTCTCTCTCTCTCTCTCTCTGAAACAGTTGAGGTTGTTGACTTTACGTGTGTAATACTGAGGATGATTGTGCAGATGCTTTCTGCAGTGAAATATGTTT
>OLKM01001624.1:0-60000 GCA_900291075.1 Melanogrammus aeglefinus
CACCTGCCGGAACCCAGAGCGGCCGGGCTAAAGGCATAAAGTCAGCCCCCCCCCCCCCCCCCCCTAACACCACGTCCCCCTATCCTTCCCTCCCTCCCCTGCGAAACGCCTGAAGCTTTGTTGTTTTTGGAATAAAAGCGCGGCATTCTCCTGCTCTGCGGTGTCCCAAGTGGAGGGAGGAGGGAGGGAGGGAGGCGAGGGAGGAGGGAGGGAGGGAGGAGGGCGGAGGGAGGGTAAAAAAAAAATCAAAATAAAGCAGGGAGATGACGAAATGTTGAGCATAGCCCAGGGAGTGCCAAGATTGATGTTGCTTTGTGGAGCTCCCTAAGTACAGAGACAGAGACAGAGAGGGAGAGGGAGGGGGAGTGAGGGACAGGGAGGGAGAGAGAGGGGGAGAGAGGAGCGTAGAGGGGTGTATGGAGGTGACAAGACAGGAGAGAGACATGGAGACAGAGAGAGAGAGAGAGAGAGAGAGAGAGAGAGAGAGAGAGAGAGAGAGAGAGAGAGAGAGAGTTGAGAGGGAGGGAGAGAGGAGAGAGAGAGAGAGAGAGAGAGAGAGAGAGAGAGAGAGAGAGAGAGAGAGAGAGAGAGGACGCAGGGAGGGAGGGAGGGAGGGAGGGGGGGAGGGAGGGAGGGAGGAAGGAGTGGGTTTGCTGCTGCTGCTGTTGTCGCTGCTCTTTGTCGCCGTGGCGATGAGAAAGAGCACAAAGGGAGGATCGTCGGAGAGGTGACGGGCTGAGACAATGGCGCGCGGGGAGATTAGCAGGTCGGAACGGCGGTGCTCTCCGCCACACAATGGAGGTGCGGCGGAGGACGGGCAGCCGAGCGGTAGCGCTCCATCAAATGTGTCAAGGGCGGGAACAAAGCTCTGCCGCTCAATGGTTCCCCCCCCCGTAGAAAGTATTTCTGTGTTATGATTTTTCTTTTATTTCTTCAAATCTCCAGATTCATCCCCCCCCCCGCCTCACCCACCCCCATCCTTCCTTTTGTGTAAAAGTAGACGACGACACACACACACACACACACACACACACACACACACACACACACACACACACACACACACACACACACACACACACACACACATGCATGCACACACCACCTGTGCACGCACAGGTGGTGTGTGCATGTGTGTGTGTGTGTGTGTGTGTGTGTGTGTGTGTGTGTGCGTGCGTGTGCGCGTTAGTGATCGGCCCCCTTGTTTTCCCACCAATCCCAGGCCTGCTGCCATGCCCCCAGTGACATCTGCCACACTGTTGGAGTCATGTGACCCGGGAGACAAACACGGCGATGAATCGCTTTTGTCTGGGGAGGTCACTGCCTTTTCTCTGTCCTCCCCTTCTCGCCCACCGCAGCTTCGACACAAAACCCACACGCACACACACCGCAGGGCTATCAGTGTGGAGTCAGAGTTACTTTCAGACACACCGAAATACACAAACAAACAAACCAGCCAACCAACACCCCTTCACACTTTTTAATTATTGTTCCACTTTTTATTTTTATCCGACAAGTTGTGTCTCGGGACAATTTCCTGCCTCGATTCCCGGCGCTGCATTTTTCCCCGTTGGCTTATTGTTGACCTTATTTTCCAGTGCTGTGACTCTGTGTAGTTTGTAGTTGCTATGTGAACTGTTTTGGGAATTTTTGGGGAAATACATGCATATATATATATATATTTTAGATATTATATCTAGGTGTGTATAGATGTAGATCTTTGTATATTATGCGCCTTTCACCCCGAAAGGCTTTCCAGCCCTCCCTGAGATGGAGAGCCGGGTCAGAAATTCTTTGAGCCAAAAAAAAAGGGCAGAGCTACCATTGTTAGGCGGCCCGGGGTTGGGAGCTAAATAGGCCAGACTGTGAGAGCCGTGGGGGTTAAGACGTCGAAATGAGCTCACATTATACCCAACCTATACCTAGACCACACAACGTGCATTCACGTCTCACTTTTCAGCTCTTTCTTTCCCTGCCTCTATTTCCCCCCTTGCATTCTCTTTCTCTCTCTCTTTCTTTCTTTCTTTCTTTTTTTTTTTTGATCCAAGAGGGCATTACCCTGTCTGAACTCCCCCTAAATCCTTGCGGTCACACCTCTTATTAAAGAGGGGTTTTGTCCCACGCCCTCCCTACCACCCCCACAAAAAACCCTACAGCCCACCCCCTCGCCCCTCTTGGTATTCAGCCCAGGTCAGCAGATTTGCCCCCCCCCCCCCCCCACCAACCCCCTCTCCGACCCACCGTGGGTCTTCCCCCCACACCCCCACACACTTTTTTTCAATTCGCACCTGTTGTGCCCAGTTGTCCGCGAGGCAAGTGCCGAACCATACAGTCGGACAAAGATCATATTATGAACAGATATGCACAGCCTAATCTCTATGCAGCCAGAGGGGAAAGGATGGGAGGGGGGGGGGGGGGGGGGTTATAAAGATAGAGCGATAAAGAGAAAGAAAGAGAGAGAGAGCAAGCGAGCGAGTGAAAGAGTGGGAGAGGACTGTGTTTTTGTATTACTTTCCCTGGGAACCTGTGAAGGAATGGCATGACGTTTAGAATGTTAAGGTTTGTAGCTAGAAATGAAAATAGAAACACTGTAAAGCGAAAAAGAGAAAATGATTATCCCGGCAAAGTAAACATTGAGCGAGAAAAATGCGAGAAAAATCGCCGCAACCCCTTCCCAGTATCTCGGAGCACGGGCAGTTTGGTCCACAGATAAGGCGCATGGGAGCTTGTCGAAATATTGCTTTATTAGGTACGCAGCTCCCAAAATGAACCTGAAAATGTTACTCTTTTTATCACCAACCTCGGGGCCCTCTTTCCTGCGTCTAGTTCCCATGATGTCATGGCTGCCTTTTCTCCTCCTTTCTTTCTTTTTTTTCTTGTTATTCCCCCAACCCCTCTCTCTCCTTTTTCCCTCTCTCTCTCTCTCTCTCTCTCTCTCTCTCTCTCTCTCTCTCTCTCTCTCTCTCTCTCTCTCTCTCTCTCTCTCTCTCTCTCTCTCACTCTCTCTCTCTCTCTCACATCACACACACACACTCTCTCACACACACACACACACACATTTCTCTCTTCTCTCTCCCCGACCCCCCTATCGTTCTCTTCCTTCATACACAGTCCTATACTTTTCTCATGCACCTTTATCAGAGTGTTCTGGCAGCAACCACCAAAGCAGGGGGAATTTCACGGCTTGTTGCGCGTGCCCCTGGACTCCGTCTGGGTCTAAATCAGGTTTATGTTATCCCAGCGCAGAGATGTAATATTTACAAGCCTTCCATTTCTGCCCGGTCCCTTGGGTGTCTGGGCCGAAAAAAAATATGCTTCCCAACCACTCAACTATAAGGAATGTCCTCCACCTCTACTTTTGAGCCGGATGTTGTTCTTGAAAGCTAACAGTGTGTCTGGTGTTTATGTTTGTGTGTTGCAGTGCTGAACTATGAGAATGTGGTGGAGACGGGCTCGGAGACCGACGAGGACGATAGGCTGTTGGCCTCCGAGGAGAACCGCCTGGCTAATGGAGGAGGAGCAGGAGGAGCAGGAGGAGGAGGAGACGGAGGAGGAGGAGACGGAGGAGGCGGTGGCGGTGTTATGGGAGAGGAGGAAGAGGAGGAGGAGGAGGAGGTGGTGGCGGGCGGCAGCAGCCCAGTGGCTGGCGTCCCCGCTATGGAGACCTCGCCGCGGGTGGGCCACGCCCTGCTCTCCTACCGGGGCCAAGAGGGCCCCGAGGGGGCCGAGGGCCGGAGGGACGGACGGCAGAGCCATCACCCCTGGGCCTTGGGAGAGGACATGCATGGGCACCTCAACGGCACCGGTGAGTCGGGGCTTGGGGGTGTCGTCTGGGGGCTGTGAGGGGTGGCCGGGAAGTGGCTCTGAAAAGGTTTCACTGGAGAAGTATGTAACCTCCTCATTCACGTGTTTATCTTGGAAACGCATATCTCTTTGACCCAGAGAAATTGCTGTTGATTCTGCCGGTGTCATTTTAATGACGCAGGTCTCATTTAAAGCTATCTCGAGTTAGTACAGACAAAGAAAACAGGGCCCCTGTGCTTAACCGACCTCATCGTGTTGCTCAGGCAGTGGAAGGATTAGCCTGAATTTTTTCTTGATGTAACTTAATGTCTTAGATAAATGTCCTGTAGGATCAGAATCGGCACATCTCACTCTCGAGGCAACGTCATAATTACAGCTGAACCCACACCCTACTTCCCACACTCTAATAATGCAAAACCAAGTCTCTCACACTCTTGCACCTCAGGGGTTCTTCGAAGTGATCGTTCCTCATCTTATACGGTAGTATTATCGCGCCAGTTCTGGGAACGAAACAAGATGGGTGCTGTTGTTGTCTGTAGCCACAGCGGAGATGTATGTCTTCTTCTTCTTTGCATATAGCTTCGTATTTCAAGTGACAGAACTTAACAGGTTTGTTTTCCAACCCAAATCAGCTCAACTGAACTGCCGTAGGCCGTCAGCGATATGTAATATAAACATGGACAGAAATAAGACCGTGACATCGCTTTTTCTCTTATCAATGATGGAACCAAAAACCTCTGAGTCCCCTGACTCATTCTGCACTGAGACTCCCCCCCCCCCCCCCACCTCACACACTGTGGCAGGACATCCAGTGTCACCAGTGCCCCGATGACAAATACTTTTAATTAGGAGCCAAACGGGATCGTTAAGGGAGCGGGAGCAGAGCAGGGCCCTACGCAGGACTCATTAACAGCCCCTAAATGAAATTTGGAGCTTTATGATGGTCATTTACATGCATAATAGGCCCACCCTTCTAGGGCTGCTTGACAGATACCGAGTGTGGCGAGAACTCATGCGAGACACCCGCTTTGAAAAAAAAAAAGAAAAAAATAGAAAATAGAAAAAACGGGCGACTGACGCTGCCAATCCGTCTCCGCTAATGACCTCGCCGGGTTGCTGAGTGCTAGCCCCGAACACGGCCGAGCTCGGGAAATACTGAGCCCAGTTTTCCCGCAAAAAAACAACCAAGCGAGTCCGAAGCTGAAATGTAAATGAAAAAGGAGCGTTAATGCACCGGGAAGCGCAGCGGGCGTATCATTGTCGCGATCACTGGAGAGCGGTTAAAGAAGCCAATGCCCGTTTAGCAAATCTGCTTCAGTTAGTTTGTTAAACTTGCGATTTAATTGGAGGGTTTTTAATGTGATTTGAACTATTGGAGTGTTGAACCTATAGGGTCATTTTTCCCGTCGTTAGCAAGAGTGGAGAAGATGAAATCCCTCATTGACCAGGCTGCAACTTTTAAAGAAACTGCTATTTGCCTGAGAGACGTTTTTTTTAATGGAGATTAGGGAAGTAGTCTAGTATCTTGGTTATTGAAACTGTGCATAAACTCATCTCATTTTTCATATTTTTAGTTTTTAACGACCGAGGTAGTTACTTTAAGGTGTTGAAAAGGTGAAGTAAAAAGCAGAAGTGTTTTTGTGGCCGTCGACGCACAGGACGTGGAAACCGGGGAACCACAAACAGAAATGAAACGCTCATCATAATCTCGACTCCTCCATCTTGTCTCTCGAGGAAAAAAAAAAGAGAAAAAAAAGAAAAGTGGTCTGGGACAGCAAATACAAAGAGCCTCCATTTTATGTCCCCAACACACACACACACTGATACACAGTGTGTGTGTGTGTGTGTGTGTGTGTGTGTGTGTGTGTGTGTGTGTGTGTGTGTGTGTGTGTGTGTGTGTGTGTGTGTGTGTGTGTGTGTGTGTGTGTGTGGTGTGTGTGTGTGTGTTGTGTGTGGTGTTGTGTGGTGTGTGTGTTGTGTGTGTGTGTGTGTGGCTGTGTGTGTGTGTTGTGTGTGAGAGAGTTGCCGTGAAGAAGGTGGGGATGGGGGTGGGGAGGCTGAAAATAGAATGACACTTGAGTACAGTGTGTAGATTCTACGACAGTGGCACGGGGTGGGACTCACATGCCTTTGTCCTCTCTCTCTTTCCTCGCTCGGAGACATCAGCCCACAAAGGAGCCCCATGCTGGAGAATGGCACTAATTGTAAAAAAAAAAAAAAAGAAAAGAAAAAAAAGGGTCTGGCAACCAGCCTCCTCCCACTGTCTTCTTTATCTGTAGCGGGGAAAAAGGATTCTCGGTTCTGTCTTGGTACTGTCTCTCACAAGCTAGAGGCAGATGTATTGGCTCAACTTCAGATCAGGGCTATTCAGCCAATAAGCAGGGAATGGCTTTCAATAATCACTGACTAAATGCACTGTATATATGGGTTATTATTGTGTATGTGTATTCATGTATGCTTTGGGTCTGATACAATTGTTCCGTTGAATCAAATTTATTCTCTGGAAAAAAAACGAGCATCTTGCTAAGATTTAGATATGCAAGAATCAACAGATATCGCATTGTTTTATGTAGCTTTAAGGGGAAAACATAACTTTATGTTCCTGGTGGCCTTTCCGGCTTATTAATGAATTTCATGTAAATGGAAATGAAAGGTTTTCTTAGTGGTCCGTACCTCAGTTCACCTCCTACACATTGGGGTTGACTTCTTGTGACATCTTCTGTGACTCAACCAAGGGCTATTAAGAGTCAATGAATAAACAAATAAATGCATTCATAGGTACTTCCTGTTTGACACCCTTCTTTTCATATGTGGAAGGATGTTTTGAAAGGGAACAAGGGGGAGAAACAAGAGAGCCCCCTTCCCCCCAACTCACCCAACCACTAGCCCCCCCAGTCCCAAATCCGCCTCTTCTTTTTGAAGGTGGAGGTAAAAAAAAAAGAGGTTTAGGTGGGGGTTACATATCCCTCCCTTTGAAGGCAAAGCTTATGATACTTGTGACTCCTGTTGAGGAGTCACATGCAAAAGCCCAGGAGGAAGGAGCACAATAGCCACACTATATGACCCCCCCCCCGTCCCCCGTCCCCACACACACACACACACGCACACAAATGGACCATTGGGCCGGCCTCCCCTCATTATGTGGAAAATACCTTCACATTATGAGCCGTGGTGAATGCAAAGAGGAGCTTGTTAGCTTGTCAGGTCGCCGCAGCCACAGAGCATTCCAATTGACTTAGCCCTGAGTGCTGCGGCGCGGTCATACTCTAATTTATTGAAAACGGCGTTAGGCACAGTCAAGGGCTTTCCCCCATTCTCAACGCCTCTCCTCCTCTCCTTCACAGATGAAAGGCAGGATGAATATCACCCACTGGGGCCCAAAGGCTCTCTTCATGCTGTTGGAAATGGTACAGGTGAGTTCGGCCCTACTTCCATTGTATGATGAAAGAACCAACCGCTCCAACCCACTATACAACCACACACTCACGCTATGCCACCATTAAGTCACCCGTCGCCGCATGACATACATTTGGCTAGCCGCTAACTGCTACATAACATGCTGTTGAGGTGATTTCCCTAATAAGGAAATCCCCGATCTCTCTACTGTTTGTGAGGAGGCATGAGAGATACACCGCTTCGGATGCGTCTGATAAAATAACATCATTACATTGTTGAGTTAGAGTTTAGATTGCAAATAACGTTTGCTGAGTATTGACTTCAATCGTATTTGTTTGGTTGATGTTCTTCCAAATTGGTTATAAAGAGACTGTCCTGTTCTGCCTTAAGGGACTGATAATGGCAAAACAAAATTAAGTATCCAAGCAACAAAGAAATGTCTTCACCACTGAGATGCTGCCCTGTAAAGGGAAGCATAGAGACAATGGTCAAATATTCAAAGTCCAAGCTTTTATTGCCTAATATATTTAATTACTTAATTGTCCTAAATGTTCACATCTAAATCACTCGGCTTCAAATATATTGAGCAGACTCAAATCAATAAAGTCAATGCATGGTATAAGAAGTTTAGTTGTTTTCCATTTATGCTAATTGCATCTTCATGTTTAAATTGGGTCAAGGCATATTTGAAATAAGATTAGCTAGCTCAGAGGATCTCATTGTGCCTTAACCAAATTACCATCTACACTAGAACTACCTAAGTGAAATGCAAAGTGATATTTATTGCAAAAACGCTTTTCTCGCCAGCCAAGATGCCACACTTAACAGTGCACATCGCTTAATGGCGGAATTATCTATTATCTATTACCTTATTTTTCTTCGTAGAAACCATTATACAACATCATTAACGGAAACTTAAACGTATACTCCCCCTCTAAGTAGTTTCCTAATGGTCTTTTCTCTGAAGCTTGGTTAAACAAGACTGCCCCCCCCCCCCCTCTGCCTAGCATCGTTCAGACCAACGTCGAACAAAATTAACAACTCTACTGGTTTTCCCCTCCATACAGGCAAGGGACTTGAAGGTGTCTCCGAGCTCAATGACTACTTCCTGAAGCGCAAAATGGAGGACAGCGATGAACACCCAGCTAGCATCGCAGAGTACCTGCAGCGCGGCGACACCGCCATCATCTACCCAGAAGCCCCGGAGGAAGTGACCCGGCTGGGAACGCCGGAGGCTATCGGTCAAGATGAAAACGAAAATGGTGCGTATGAGCCCTGGAGGTTGCGCTATGTGGAGGATGGCGGTATTATGAAGGATGTTGTTCTGTGTGTTGGAAAGGATAATAATTAGCATGACTACGATAAAGAACGTTTTTTTTGCCTTCTCAGTTTCCTATATTTCCTATTCCATGTTTTGCCTCGTTCAGGTTGTATTCAGGCTTTTTGTTTTTTTGTTCATTTTGTTCATTCTTGAAGCACTACATTTACAATGAACATCCGTCACCCTATGATTAAAAACAAGTGAGGCCTCTCTTGGACGAACGCGTCAAACCCTTGGCTAGGGAGCACGGCAGCCCCGCGACCCTCACGACCTCAACATCTGCCAATCAACACACGGCCATTTCCTCTGCTCACACCCGTGCGAGGGGTCCATTAGCTGACCTCCCACCAACTGACCTGACCCCGTCCCCCCCGTCCCCCCCTTCTGTCATTCAGACCTGCCCACCGGCACGCCGGACGACTTCGCCCAGCTCCTGACCTGCCCGTACTGCGACCGGGGCTACAAGCGGCTGACGTCCCTGAAGGAGCACATCAAGTACCGCCACGAGAAGAACGAGGAGAGCGTCCCGTGCCCGCTGTGCTCCGACACCTTCACGCACCGCGCACAGCTGGAGCGCCACATGGCGACGCACAAGCCCAGCCGAGATCAGGTACACCCTCCCTCTGTCTGTGGCCGTTGTTGTTGTTGTTGTTGTTGTTGTTGTTGTTGTTGTTGTTGTTGTTGTTGTTGTTGTTGTTGTTGTTGTTGTTTTTTTGGCTGTTGTTGTGGTTGTTTTTGGAGTTCTGGTAATATCTGCCGTTGTTGCCGTTTATGTTTTTCTGCCGGGTTATGAGTATTCATTTGGGCATTCCTTTATTATAATCAAATACAAATCAATAAATAGAATCAAGATTAAATCAGAGGATGTGTAAACAAATGATACATTGTGAAACAGAGAAAATATCTAAATAAATAAACGTTTCAGTACCGTGGCACATACAGTATGGTTTAAATAGTCAATGCTTTCCCTGCGCTTCCCTTTATTCAGTCTATACTCAGTCTATAAATATGCTATAAATAAGCACTAAAAAGCTTTCTTTAGACAGCCAATGCACTTTTATTAAATCCTTAGTACATCTATCGAGAAAGCACCTATAGTTTACTGCCCACTGAATCCCCCTGTATTCTATCGTGTTTTTGTGTTAGGTTGTTTTCCCTTTAGTTGTAAAATCATCAGACCTCGCACTGCTAGTTAGCAGCTGCATTTTTGCTGTGCTCCCCCTAAGCTTCCGCCTACAGTGAGCCGTGCGTGGGATGTGCAACCATATTGACTTCCCCGGGCCATCTGACTTTGTACATCAGCTGTTGCTGGAACTGGAACTGGAACAGATTTGATTAGAAATTAGTGCTAATAAAGATAGTTCCAGATAGGCCTCTTCCTATTATTCTAAGTGTTTATTATTTGTCCACAGAGGCAAAGCCTTGTATGGCATTTTTTTTTTCACAGACCGTCACAGTGACGGGAAGTAAAGTTAATAATAAAATAACAACACATGGTTTAATGTTGCAGCATGGGAAGCTTTATTAGTATTTTCTAACCGCTCCTGTGATCCAAAACTCATATTAGACCATGTAAATAAGCATTGAATCATTCAATTTTCCAATTATACTGTGATTATAATGAGATTTCCGGAGTTAAGCCTGTCAGCTTCGGACCTCAAATTTGCCTGAGCTCACCGTAACAGAAGCAGTGACTCGCTGCTAACCCGCTGCCTCCCTTCACCTGACCCCCCCCCCCACCCCCCACCCCCCCGCACCACCCTCCTCTTCCCTCTGACTGCCTTAAACAGGAGCAGATGGCCATTTCCCCAGTGATCTGGAGTATCATAATCCCCAAATGACTTAAAGTGCCTGTTTATTTGTGTACTTCCTCTTAGTTAACTAGTTAAAACAAAGCCTAATGATGGGTCGTGGGCCCATCCTGGTGAACACAAGAGAACCTGGATATTTTTTTTTACATGCTGAGATACATATAACTTCTTTGTTTAAGTCATTTTGATCTCAACTCAAAATTAATCTTTGTTGCAACTCAAACCGTTTGAGCTGAAATTGGGATCACTGATATATCCAGCAGAAAAACTGATTTATGATATAACCCTTTTTGAATAAACTCTCCCATCTCCCATTTCAGTGTTTGCTGTTTGTTTTTCTCTGCCTGTTTGTATTTCAAATGAAGAAAAGGCCTACACTAAACTTTTACCTTTGAACAGGGTCAACCCACGCTATTTTAATTATACAGAAATGAGTTTCTTTGCCTGTTATCGATTTTTCAAATGTATAATCAAAGATTTTAGATACGGGGATTATGTAAATGTATCTTAACTTTTATGCAAGATGAAAACCATTGATAACATTATGTTTATTGCCACCACTTAAATGTTTTCCTCACCTTCTGTTAAGCAACACCTACTTATTTAAATGCGTTTCATCTCCGCAGCCACAGCTGATGAACGAGGGGGCTGGCAACCGCAAATTCAAATGCACCGAGTGTGGAAAGGCTTTCAAATACAAGCATCACCTCAAGGAACATCTTCGTATCCACAGTGGTAGGTATACCCTGAAATTGGGTACAGTCCATGACTACATAATTATTTTTAAGATTCTAGATAATGGGGGTTTCATGCTACAAAGATAGACATGGATAAGGTTTTCTCTTTCTTTATCTCGCTTGTGTCTGTTGAATGACTCATGCCAGTTGATTATAGCCGAAAAGACCTGTTTCATAACTGAGTAATTCCGCCATATGGATGAAACCATAGCAATGCATTCTGAGGGGGCTGAAATGAAAATTCATTCTAAATACACACATACACACATTTGCATGCAAAAAAATTAATGTTCGCTCACAAAATACACGCTGAGCAACCAACCGTAATACCAAAATCAAAGAAAATTGCATATACAATTAGCCGAAATATAGCATATTAACACAAATGTTCTTATTTTTCAGGTGAGAAACCATATGAGTGCTCCAACTGTAAGAAGCGGTTTTCCCACTCTGGGTCATATAGCTCTCACATCAGCAGCAAGAAATGCATTGGCCTGATTGCAATCAATGGAAGAGTACGCAATGGAAACAGCGCCAAGCCTGGCTCTTCACCCAACTCCACCACATCTTCCCCTGGCAGTCCAGCCCTGGCCCAGCTCCGCCACAAACTAGAGAATGGCCGTCCCCTAGGCCCACAAGACCAGCAGGGTCAGCTTGACATCAAAGCAGAGCCAATGGACTTCAATGACTATCGGCTATTGATTGCTTCTCAACATGGCTTTGGGGGCCCGGGGGCGTACTTAAATGGAAATGGCCATGGAGGAGGAAGCCCCCTGGGAATCCACAGCTCATCCCAGAGCCCCCTGCAGCACCTGGGGGGTATGGGACTGGACCTCCCCCTGCTTGGCTACCCCGGTTCTCTTGGGAACAACCTGAGTGAGGTTCAGAAGGTCCTCCAGATCGTGGACAACACAGTGTGCAGGCAGAAAATGGATGGAAACCCAGAGGAGATCACCAAGCTCCGGGCCTACATGAAGGAACTGGGAGCCCAGATGGAGGAGCACAAGCTTGCCCTCTCCGCAAGAGCCGGCTTCCCAGTGGTTGGCCAGAACAGCCCCACCAAGAGTATCATAGACTACACCCTGGAAAAAGTCAATGAAGCCAAGAACCTTATTGATGACTCCAAAAGGCAGATGGACATCAAAAAGGAAAAGCCAAACCACTCCATGGACTTCGGCGGGGAAGAGAAGTCCCATGACAGCCAGCCCCAGTTCCTGCCATTCTCCTGTCAGTTCTGCAAGGAGGCATTCCCTGGACCCATACCACTGCACCAACATGAGCGCTACCTGTGCAAGATGAATGAGGAGATCAAAGCAGTGCTGCAGCCAGTGGAAAATGGACCCAGCAGCCGCAGGGGGTCAATGGCATCCGAGCAGCAGGCTGTCTTGCTCTCAAGCACTCTCTCAGAGAGGGGAGCCACCAGCCCCATCAACCCTTTTAAGGACCACGTATCAGTGCTCAAGGCCTACTTTGCTATGAACACTGAGCCCAACTCAGAGGAACTTTTGAAGATTTCCATTGCTGTGGGCCTCCCTCAAGAATTTGTCAAAGAGTGGTTTGCCCAGTGGAAGAACCAAAACAACCATGGAAACAATCAGAGGAAAAGGTCCCCTCCACCTGACCGCAGTGGCACCGAGGCCAACCACTACCTGAACAGGTCACCCATGTCCTTGGTACAACAGGCGATGGCACACTCTGCAGATTTACATGGGGGCTCCAACAACGGCGACGCCTTGCACAGACTTTCAAAGGCTAACCAGTTTACAGCTAACAGACATGCAGGGGAAAAACCACTAGACCCCATGGATCACTTGAGGAGCAGCACTCCATCCCCACTCAATCTCTCCTCGACTTCTTCCAAAAACTCTCAGAGCAGCTCTTACACTCCAAACAGCCTTGCTTCTGAGGACAACCACGGCGACGCTCCCTTGGATCTGTCCCTGCCAAAACACATGACCAACTACAACAAGAGGACCTCCACGGGAGAAAAGCGTCCCAGGCCCAATGGTTACATGATTGAGCGCAACGGCGATGCTCATGTCAAAGAACAAGGGACCGGGCCCATGGATTTGGCCCACATCAAGAAGGAGTTTCTTGGCTCTGACCACAACACTGGAGGGAACGCTGGCCATCAGCTCGAGAAGAGCACCAGTCCCATTTTTGGTATAAATCCATTTACTGGAGGCCACATCTATACATCCCTGCCACCTCATGGCGCCTTCCCTCCACCATCCTTCATGTCCCAGGCCCAGGCCAGTATCCCAGGCCTCAGGCACTACCCTGGGCTGGACCATATGAGCTTCCTGCCCCACATGGCCTACACTTATGCTACTGGGGCAGCTTCATTTGCAGAAATGCAACAGAGGAGAAAGTACCAACGGAAACCAGGTCTCCAGGTAAGCGAATATCATAGTCTTTGAATATTACCTTACGTGTCATACATTAATTAGTTAACAGGATTGAGGTAAACATTGCTTAATCAATTGATCCAATTGATTGCACCATGGCATTTAGACTGCCCCCCATATGTCTCCTATTTTAAGTGTATTTTGGCTGAAAGGGTCTTACCCAGGTTGGGTTTGATAAGCCCCTGTCCAGACTTGGGATCATAGTAACAGAGCAGAAGGTGTCTCTTTGTGTCGAGGTAGCCGGTGCAGATTACCTAAAGCATGGAAAAAAAATAACAGGAAAACAAACCACCAAAAAACCAAATCTGCTTATCGCTCACAGGGGGAGCTAATGGACAGCACCGCCGACTATCTGTCAGGCCTAGAGGACCTGACAGACGAATCGCTCCTGTCCAGGAAGAAGATGAAGAAGACTGAAAGTGGTATGTACGCGTGTGACTTGTGCGACAAAACATTCCAGAAGACAAGTTCCCTCCTAAGACACAAATATGAGCACACAGGTATATAACATTTGGACACTTCTTTTTTTTACCCCTACCCCCTCGCCTATGCTTTTGTACCCTCACGCAGCATATTTTCTGTCTCTGCACCAAAAAAATGTTATGTTTCCTGATTTCCTTTTTTTCCTTTGATTTGTAACGTAGCTCCCCCTTCTCTCCCTTCTTCTAGCTTTGATACTTGATTATGTTTTTTCCTTATTTACTCCTTTTTATGTTCTGTGTTTTCCTACCCCTGATCTTTAACATGTTCGTTCCTTTTCAACAGGGGGTAGGGTTGTGCTAATACGCTCAGGGTTACATAAACATACAATGCCCCAGAAATAAACTCCTCCGGAGGCACTCCAGTCATACTGACGGAGGGACCTATAGGAGAGGACTAGTGAGGGATAGAGATATATGCAGATAGAGAGAAGGATGGATAGAAAGGTGGAAGAAGCAAAGCGTGTGTCTGCTTGTCTGGCTGTGTGCTTATTGGTTGTACTGTGAATAGATAAGAGGTTAAAAATACCTCCTTATAAAGTCAAAGCCGTCCATGATGCAAACGCTGTGGCAAAAACGCTGCAAACCTTATGCTCAGGATTTTTGGAAGAGAAAGCATGATATTGCCGTGCCATATCTGAATTTGAAATATAAATATAAAAATATATAACCTATTCTAGCTCTCTTTCACTGAGTTTCATCAACCCCCCGCTCATATCCATCCTGTCAGTCAGTGTAGGGAAGCTTGACAAGGAATCTTCCTTCTCGTCTATTTTGGTCTCACGGTGTTAGTGTGTGTGGTGTGTGTGTGTGTGTCTGTCTGTGTGTGTGTGTGTGTGTGTGTGTGTTGTGTGTGTGTGTGTGTGTGTTGTGTGTGTGTGTGTGTGTGTGTGTGTGGTGTGTGTGTGTGTGTGTGTGTGTGTGTGTGTGTGTGTGTGTGTGTGTGTATCGGGAAGGGGGGAGGGGGAACTTTAGGTATGCCAACTATGGAAGATGTTACATGCATTTCGAAGCTATTTGTAGCTAAGACTTGCGTGTGTGTGTGTGAGTGTTTGTGTGCCTGTATGGCGATGCATGCTTGTGTGTATGCACATCCTGGTGCTTGGTTGTCTGAATGTGTGTATGACTACTGCCGTTCACAGGTTCAGAAGGCGTTTGTGCATGTGTGCGTGGGAAGTGCGCTTTGGAAGAGTGTCTGTGTATGGGCCTATTAGCTTGGCAAAAGAAAAGCCCCAACCTGTGAGATACAAGTCAGATGGGACAAATATCCGGTGATAGAGATTCGTAGTAAATCCAGAAGGCTCTCTCTATGTGTGAGAGTGCACGTGAAGGTGCGTGTGTCTGTGTGTGTTTGTGTGTGTGTGTGTGTGTGTGTGTATGTGTCTGTTCCTCCATGGTTTGGTGTGAGCGCACACAAGGAAGACGGGGGAGGTTTACGGGTGTGAAGTTCCTTCCACAAATATACCCGTCATACTATCATGCGCAAGATGTTCTAATCCTGGTCAGTTTTAATCTGGGCCATGATGTCATGAAAACACTCCATCAGGGAGAGCCAGACTGCTTGGGTTTCACCTTGCCTCGGTGCTCTAGGCATTTGATCTCTCTGGCTTAACCCGCCACGGTCGCAGACGACCAGCGCATAAAGTAATGAGTCTTCTTATAGCCCAGCACCTTCCACCTAAGCAGGAGCTGAAATTAGCTGCAGCGTTTTCATGAGACAGCAAACCTAGGCCTTAGGAGGGACTTTTCTTTGCATGTTATGTTCACCTATAATTGTGTGAAAAATGTGTGCTTCACTGTGTTGATGCTTTCTTTTCTAAAGCCACACATCTTTCTATGTATGAAATCTTTTCACTATTGTTTGATGATCGTTGACATCTGTAGTGTTATATTAACGCACTATTTACATAGGTTGATAATTGAATGAATAATTCCAACAGTTGCACGTTTTGGAATAACTCACAGCAAGCTGTCTGTATTTTGTCTCTGTTCAAGAGAACTCTAAGTCACCATAGTAACACCTCCTCTCCCTCCCACCTGTTTCCCGTGTCTCTGCAGGCAAGCGTCCACACCAGTGCCAGATCTGCAAGAAGGCCTTTAAACACAAGCACCATCTCATTGAGCACTCGCGACTGCACTCGGGTGAGAAGCCCTACCAGTGCGACAAGTGTGGCAAGCGCTTCTCCCACTCGGGCTCCTACTCACAGCACATGAACCACCGCTACTCCTACTGCAAGCGGGAGGCAGAGGAGCGGGAGGCGGCCGAGAGGGAGGCCCGCGACAAGGGCAGCCTTGAGCCCACTGAGCTGCTGATGAGGAGGGCCTACCTGCAGGGCCTGGGCCCCCTGGGATACTCAGACCCAGAGGACCCACAGGAGGAGGCGGCCGGCACCATCCTAAGGGACGGAACTGAGGGAGGCATGAGAGGCCGGGAGAGGGATGTGGCCGAAGTGTACAAGGAGGTGACAGACAGACGGGAGGCAAGTTTCAGAGGGATGGAGGTGGGGGAGGAGGATGAAGGAGACAGCAGGAGCCTGGGTACGCAGATGGGCTCGACGCGGGATGACGTCGAGGGCAAGGATACGACACATTTGATGGATGAGAGTTCGAGAGAAGGGAAAACAGACGGAAAGTCGGACCAGGAGGAAGCAGACTGATTCAGAGTGGAGTTACTTACAGTTGAGGAGGCAACACAAAGCAAGAGGAAAACATTTGTTTCAGCAAATATTTGTCATGTTGGTTTGTTTAATTTCCTTTTTCTCATCCTTCCAACAAACATGAAACCTGTTCCATGTCAGAAACGTAAGGCACAGGCTTGATCTTAGCAGAGCGCTTGCTTTTTTCTTCTTTTCTGTTGTGGAAGATTGTAAAGATGGACTTGAGATGCAATGTGGTGACTGCCAACATCAGAGTCGTGATAACAAGCTGGGTGGGATTGTTTAAAAATCCACGATATGCAAAAAAAAGGGAAGTAATAATGATTATCATTATAATTAAATGAGATGAAGCTGTTTTTAATGTACAGTATTATAAAGGCCTAAAAGCTGTGTGGTGCTAAAATGTTCTTAACCTTTTCGTGTTTCATTGTGTTCATACCCCAAACCAGGAAATTGCACTCTGCCCCCCTTAATCACTACAAAAACACTTTTTTGGAAAAAAAAAAATAAAGAAAAAAGCCTATGGATATTTATACCATGCTTGAAGACTCAGTAGCAGTCCGTCGATGTTGTATTTTGTCTGCCACTTACTGTGATGTCCTTGGGATTTACCCTCTTTTTGCAAGGCAAACTAACCACACAATTTTGGGCCTCACTATTTCTTTATGTGAAGGAACATTAAACCTGTGTGATTTTTAATATGTTGATGTGAGTCTTAAAAAAAATGGACCGGAGAGGAAAATAGTGATGGGGAGAAATAACAAAATAATATAGGCTCTGTGGAAGTGTGACAGAGTTTTTTGTGTGTTTTATTTTCTCAAGAGAAAGCCTTATATGCAAACCTTTTCACCTGTGCGTTTCTGCAAGTGCCATCCTTGTACAGTGTAAATCAGAGTTGACCTGTGTTATCTTTGCTCTGGCTTCAGTATTAAATGGATATTTCACCTTGTTTTTTGAAGTACCTATGACAGTATTAGCATAGATAGACAAGCAGTTTGTTAGTTTACATATGTTTGTGCAATTTTTTTCTGTATTTTTTCCATGACCTTTTGTCAGTATTACTTTTTTTGTTTTTGTTGATTTTTCCAACATAAATTTCGTTTTGTTTTTATTTTAAGATTACCATTTTATTTATGTGACTCATTTTATATTTCCTAATTTTATTTATTTCATACTGTAGTGTACAGTATTATAGTTCCTCAACAAATAGATATATTTTAGTAAAAAGATTCTGTCATTGACTATTGGAGCAAAATATGAATAGAGAGCGTCTATGGTATTTGGATTTTTTTCAATTTTTTTCTTTTTATGTTTTATTTCCTTTCAACTACTGGAAATTCAAAATTTGGGGAACTTTTGATACAATATTGTGAAAACACTGTATTTTTGAGAGTAAAAAAAATTATAAATCCACTTTATTCATCCCACTGAAGAGGTGAAGAGGGACTGTTGATGATGAAATTCCTGAAATGTCTGAAGTATTACTGAATTTTTAATTTCTCTTGGAAATGACCATGCTCAAATAAATGTAGCCAAATTAAATTTTAATAAAGCTGTGTTATTCTTCTTGTACCACTTCTACTTCTATTTTATTCACCAAGCTCCCAGATATAGACGGATAGTAAGCAAATGTTACAGGCTATCCATGTTGCAGCCAATGGCTACCAGGTTACCAGGTTTTGTTTTTTTTACAAATATAAATCAAATTCAAATCCAATAAAAAAGAATTCACGTTAAATCTAAGTCAATGTAACACAAATCATTGACTAGTTAACTAATTCAATGCTGGTTATTTTGTTGTGTTATTATATAGAATTCCTCCATTCTAAAGAATAGCCAACATCATGACATAATTTAATATGAAACGACTGAGTCTAACTAAATCGATCATATACCTTATCAGTGTTTCTGAAACATATATCATGGTGAGAACCAATATACATATTTTTTATTAATTCTGCTTGGCAAAATGTAACAATATAATTCATCTGTAGACCTACATAAACCTTTTACAGGCAACACATTTTAACAGGCTTGTAAGGCTCTCGTTTAATTAGGAAAAGTTTAATTAAAGCAATGCCTCTGTAACTAGGTCTACCGTATAGGCCTATTATCTCAAGTCTCACTCGAGATGTCATTTATGACAAGCCTTTGCTCTTATATAACAGTTTGCACTGAACTTTTACCTTCTGATGTGGATTCTAATTTTATGTGGGATATTTCTTGGAGCCAGTATATGATAGATTTTATAGAATTAGTTAAGACTCTTTGAAGTATAAAAAGCACCAGCTTGAGATAAAATTACCACAAGACAGCCGCCAAACTGGCCATGAATTGTTGCAGCATCTAATAAGAATTGCCCATGACCTTGTTGATTTAACTCACGGAATTAATGCAAATAGAAGCAGGTGAAAAGTTTACTCTGTGAACCACTCACACCAACTCTCAGTGTATATTTTGTATAACACACATACGCACACGCGCGCAGCACACACACACACACACACACACACACACACACACACACACACACACACACACACACACACACACACACACACACACACACACACGAACACACTTGCACAGGCACGCGCGGGCAAACACGAACACGCGGAGGCATGAGCACACGCACACACACACACACACACACACACACGCACGCAAGCACACATGCACACTACAAACACAAACAATCGTGCAAGTCATGTCAATCGAAAACAAGATATTAAGACAAAGCATCCAATTAGAACATTGTCTCAACCATCAGGGTACAGTTGCAAACATTAATGTTTGCAATTTGAAACGTAATTCCTGGAGAGAAACAGACATGTATGATCACAGTTGTAGAAAACTGGAAGATAATAAATATTTGACATCGTGGTGGGCGTGGCTCGAATTCAACGTGATGACGCATGTGAGTCGGGAGCGGGACGTCGCCTTCCCTCTCGTGCCAATGCAGGAAAAGGTAAGCCCAGACGGTTATTCCGCTGTTCATTGTCATGTGGCCGAGGAGGGTACGTTGTTAGAAGAGCCATTTGAAAGCTACACCGGTGTTCGCTGAATATTGTGTTTCGTAGGTTGCGAGAGCGGTCGTCAGCGATAAAGCTAAGCAGTGCGGCTAACAAATGCACCTAACTCTGTATGAGAACTGCGTTTGCCTACAATGTATGCGGTCCCAAATGAGACACGTGCTTCAACTACTCTGTATACAACACACCACACAAACAGGGAAACTTCCTAACAATGTTGCCGGTAGGTTGCTCTAAACACAGAATATTAATCGAGGACAACACATCTCTCCGAGTTGCCCCCTCAGGCGCTGGCTTTTACAAAACACGTAAAGCGTTTTGTCATTAATTGAAAAATAAATACTTGCATAGCCTACACACCACGCTCAAATGGTCTATTTCCTAGTAGTCGTCTCTAACGACACACTACGAGTATGAATAAAGCGGAATAACCTCCCGCCCCCCATATTACTTGATCAACAATTGATGATGCGCATATGACAGCGTTGTAAATCAACTACAAACGACTATTTATTTAGGCTAGTTATTAATCTTGCACCGTGAAAATGAATAATGTAGTTGTATTGTTGTTTTAATACTATAAATATTGTACTATATTATCTTTTCATATTAATGACTGTTGTATAACACTATTAAAATAACTAACACACAGCTGACATCGTCCTATTAGCACGGTATTCTATGTGTACTATTTAGTGTATTATTTTGTCCAAAGGAACTTTATAAGGCTACTTGATTTAGGGGCTTGTAATGGTCAAGCCCTTTGCTCAAGAATGCTGAGGAAGTCAGGGATAGGCCCTAAGACCCTTCTGTTGACCTTTCTGAGTCAAACAACACCATCGATCAATATGACCCTTCGGGTTTCATGTAACTTTACAGTTGCTCCGTCCTTTACTAAAAATGAACACAAATGTTTGCCGAATCATTGCCAAAAATGAAGATTGCCTTAACTTGAAACAGAGATGGTTTCAATGTGTTCAATGTATCACAGGTTGGGTTTGAGTTTTTTAACCTTATTGACCACATCGTCAAGGTTAAGGCGAGGGGGCTCAACTAATCCAGAAAGCCGTCAGAAGGTAAAGGTGTTGTGATTCATATACTTTACACGGTGGGTCTCACATCGGCACATGGAAGTGAACGCCTAAACCTTTTTTCCCGTTAGAATTCCATCAGCGTTGATGGACCTGTTTAATTTTTTTCAGGCTATTGTACACATCCTGCCCCCCCCCACCCCCCCCTCCCTTCCAAGGAAAAAAGATTAGCACATGTCCGTGTGTCTGTAATTATAGCTGGTGTCTCTTTCAGTGGATCCTTAAACGATTAGCTTTCACATAAAGCCCCGCGCTTGTGAAGTACAAGGGCACGACTCCCTCAATTAAAAGAAGGAAAGTCACTTCTCACTCATTTCACCGCTTTGAAACCTTAATCCGTGGCAAATGTGAGCTTCCTCCCCATTTCTAATACCAGATCAAAGGAGTTATGAATAGCATTACACGTTCCTTGCCTGATGTGCGAAGCTGCTTAAATTTGCATTGTCAAAGTGAAAGGGCTGCGATGAACGATGAATTAAAAGGTTTTTAGGTCATAATATTAGACAAATGTTTCTCTCTCTGTCTCTCCTTCTCTGTCTCTCTTCAATTTTGCTCCTTGATTCTCATGTGTTTTTTCTTTTTTTGGCAGTTTTGATTTTTAGGAATATCTTTATTCACCTTCATAATTCAGACTAATACAATGTGTGTGACACACGTGTACTCAATGAGTGTGTCTGCCTATTTGTGTGTTTGGGCAGGATCTCTTGATGTCCAGAGGTATTTTTAGGTCCTTCTGCTCCCAAGATGTTTCAATCATAAATAATTGAGGCCTTTCAAGTAGCTTAGCACTCATCTAATGTGATAATGATGCATTTTAACTTTTTTTTCTCTCAAAGTAGGCCTTTATTGTGCCATCATTACCTTTATTTTTATATTGTACCGTTTGGAGTTTCATTGAAAACAAAGCAGCGTGCAATCATTTACCCATTTTAAAATGCATATGCCTATTTAACGATTGTTGTATTGAAACTGGGCTCATGTTCTGTAGCATGGTTTTGGTTTTAAAGCCAAGGTATGTTATTTTGGGGCAGGCTTTCCGACCGCTTGGCTAATTATATGAAAGCAAACGAAGCACTGAACTCTGATTGGCCTTACACTCTTATCCTCCACAGATCTGGGATTGGAGTAAATATTCCATCTGATCTCATGATAAACATAAATAAGCCCTCAGTGAGAATACATCTCAGAGTTCTGTCAGGAACCGTCTAAGACGATGAAGACACCACACACACACACACACACACACACACACACACACACACACACACACACACACACACACACACACACACACACACACACACACACACACACACACACACACACACACACACACACACACACACACACACACACACACAAGCAACACAGACACACAAACAAACACATCAGATGCAGTTTAGAAGCATGCGTGCATGCAAGACTTGACATGGCCCATCGGAGCAGAGAGGGAGGTGTCAGAATCCTACGCATATGCTTGAGTATGCGCCGTTTGCCGGTTGCCAATGCGGTCCGGTCCCCTCCAGTCACTCCCTATGATCAGGTGAACCCCCATGTGGATTGATGTATGTTCTCCAAGTGACTGGGTCTCCAAGGTTTAATGGTCACAATTGGTCCACTCCATGATGTCTAAATATGTGCTGGCGGCACCCAATTCACCATGTTATCTGGGCATATGTTAACACCTAAGGAAATGGTGTGTGTGTGTGTGTGTGTGTGTGTGTGTGTGTGTGTGTGTGTGTGTGTGTGTGTGTGTGTGTGTGTGTGTGTGTGTGTGTGTGTGTGTGTGTGTGTGTGTGTGTGTGTGTGTGTGCTTGCTAGTGTAAAATGGGTGTAAGGGCTAACCACGTACTTAACTTGTTGCATTGCATTTTCTAGGGAATTGTATACGTCAAATATGTTTATGAGGATGCGTTGCTCACCTATTCAAAATCCAATGCCAAAGTATCCGACTGAAATCATAACTAACCGTTGTTGAGACATAATGATGTAACATTACATACATACAAATTTAACCATGGTAAAATATGAACAATTGAAATAAGGAATTACCCCACAGTCTTTCCAATCTCACCTGAATATTAACAATCTCAGCAACAGTACACCAAATGTTCCAATAATGCATTACATACGGTAGTTGAGTTTCCAGATCAAAATGGAGTTCCATCAGCGGCCAAGCCTACGCCTGGCCTTTTAAATGACTCATCACATCGTTCAGCCATTTGTCTCTCATTAAGACCGGCAGTCATATAATAACCTGGGGATTCCCTGGTACACACTGACATTAACCCTTAACTGTTTCATCTCTGACGCGAGGTGGAAAGAAAGGTTGGGCGAAAAAGGTATAGATGAGACACAGCTGTGTCGTCTGCATCAGGATGCTTTGCATCTTGCAACCGTAGGGTTAGAGTGGAATGTCCCGAGTTGACAACGTCAGGTTTTTTCTTTTTTTCTGAATTACTTGCAAGCGTTTTCTTATTGCATTTCTTTTTTTTTGTAAAACCTGTTTCTTTGACTAGGCCTCATATATATTCATGTATTTGCTCTTACCTTGAACTTTGGCCGCACAATGTAAAGGATATAATGGGGCATTCCAAGAGTTACAATAGAGAGACATTCAGTTGGTATTTTCAAATTCACTCCGTCTTTTACATTTCCATTAAGCCCTTTCCTTACCTAAGCAGTGGGGAACGCTAAAATCTACCCAAGCCATATCTACCATCCGCTTACAGTCGGCTAACAGCCTGTGCTACGGCTGAAAGCAAGATTGTACAGCTCATTTCCTACTTGAGATATGACTTGACGTTTAAGGCGCTGGAGAAAACCTCGATATTGACTGATTGAAAAGTCTGCGGGCAATTGCTGAGTGCTGCAAATACATTACTCCCCATTGTGGGCAGCTAAATGGAGGAATAAGATGGAGAACAGCATGTATGGTAGATGTAGACTGGAAATCAGAAAGAGGAGGGAATTCACTGGAAGAGAGATTGTTCTGGAAAGCCCTGCGCCCATGTGTCTTAACTGACTGTAAAGCCTGCTGTGGCTCCGCCCTGGCTTTTACCAAGACTTCCTCATCTTATTTTTTTTTTACCTCTGTCTTTTGGAAATTGTAGTCCATCACATCGTAAACCGGATTCATAATTGCAATGGCAGGACATACAAATGTAGTTTTATTATTCTACAAATTGAATATGGCATTTCTTTGTTCAACCAACCCTTTTTTTTTTTTTTGTAGGAAGGGCACTATTCACTACCGATCGCCTCCACCAAATGTGTTTTGTATCATCAAATATCTGCTATATTTTTGCATGTAACATTCTTATTCTACTTTTGATTTGTTTTCTATCCACAGAATTCCACATGTGTGCTGCTTGTGGAGGCCTTTTATGGCGGCTCTCACAAACAGCTCATTGACCTTTTGAAAGAGAATGTCGTCGGCTGCGTCGCCCACACTCTGCCCGCAAAGAAATGGCACTGGCGGGCCAGGACCGCTGCTCTCCATTTCATGCAGGCCATCCCACCCAGTTCCTCATACAGGTAGTCCCGCCGAGAAACAAAATGTCGGATTCGTTTTGTTATTATTTTTGAACCAAGGAAAGCAGTATGCAGGCCAAAAACTCTTTTGAATATAATACACCCGGTCACTAGTTGTATTTATACCCATGGTTTTGCATGCGGAGCCGCGTTTCCTGCAACACTGAGAGTTTGGTGGTATTAAAGTGAGTTGATTAGCAGAATACAAGATGTTCAGGACTTTAAATTGGCACCTAAACCAGGTTGAATGTAGCATTCTAAAACAGCCCCTTTGAAACCATTCCAAACTTTTTCCCTTCCCTTCACGCTAGGTGTGCATGGCATGGCCCTTGGATTTTCGAGGGTAAATTCGTCAATCACACACAATCTCACACACACGCTGTGAGTCATCCTCAAACTCTCTGTTTCGGCATGTAAATGTTTGCATTCACCACAATATTTCACCATATCAGCGTTAATTGTCTTTTCATGCACTTTCAGTCTTTGGTGTTGACGTAACTGAGCACACACACTGGTAATATGTCAAACAATGTCCCTCATTAGTTCTCCTTTACACTAATTTAAGAAGTACCCACTATGTTATTTTTAGTGACGCACAACTAATACCTTTGCAACATTCCCTGATTAAATTCCTTTGCAAGCACTTCATATATTTACTTTATTCTTTTGCATATTATGTAATAAATATGCATTATTATTTCAAAATATTTAATTCATTTAGAAATCTAAATATTTAGGATACTAAGTCTCTCGCACACTAACGCACCAACAGACGCACCCACATGTCATGCACATCAGAGAGAAAGACTCACATCTCAAGCACACTCAAGCACAGTCAAGATTTATTCAATCCATTAAAAAGGTCAAATGGCTGCTGTCACAATTGAAGCAGTTTGTTGACTCAGATCAGTACTTTGCCACCAGATGTACGTGTTTCATGGCATGTCATTGTGGCCTATATCTTTGGCTTGTGGAACGCTGAATGTTACTATGGACAGGCATATTCATGTCACTGGCGGGGGTGGGGACTTCAAATTATAATATTAAACACGCAACGGCGTAAAGCCCACGTCTGGCCCCTCCGTCTGCCGTCTGGAGCTACAACCTAAAAGTTGAAACTACACTGGATGTCCCCTCTGATGATTCGTGGTTTAGGGAGAGGTAAAAATAGATGCTCATCTGGTTTGAGTCAGAACGGACGGCATTAACCGGCGGGAGTTTAGAGGGTGAGGGCGATTTGCCGTTTTGCGCGTCGTCCTGCAGGCCTCTTTTAGGTTGGATGGTGGGGCGGGACAGCATGAGAGGGGCCAGGAAATCGGGCTAATCCCAGGTCTGTAAGGCACACGGGGGGGGGGGGGTGGTGGGGGTGGGGAGCGCGGTGCAGCGATCCTAGCGATGGCTCGTGGAGCAACCACATCAAAGCGTGTGGCTCGCTCGTGGGTTAAAATAAAAATACGAAGCGACGAGAGAGAGAGAGAGAGAGAGAGAGAGAGAGAGAGAGAGAGAGAGAGAGAGAGAGAGAGAGAGAGGAGAGAGAGAGAGAGAGAGAGAGAGAGAGAGAGAGAGAGAGAGAGAGAGAGAGAGAGAGAGAGAGAGAGAGAGAGAGAGAGAGAGAGAGAGAGAGAGAGAGAGAGAGAGAGAGAGAGAAGTAGGCCTAGCTGAGCGATGAAGATGTGAGCCAAGTTTTGGAGTGGAGGAGAGAGGATGGGGGGTCATTTAGGGAGATGCAGAGCTTCAAAGCGTGCCCCCACTCCCTCAGTACGGCATGATGAGAAGCATGGTGCGGAGGTGTGTTCTCCGTGTGCGTGTGCGCATGCTTGCGAGTCAGTGTGTGTGTGTGTGTGTGTGTGTGTGTGTGCATGTTTGCGTGTGTGTATGCATGTCTTTAAGGGGTGGAGTGTTATTTGAAGGTCTGTAGCAGGGACTCGGTGATGAGGCCCACACATGACCTACACAGATGCTTCTACTACCAACGTTGAAACCAAACTTCATGCTGCGCCATGGAAACAATCTCACCAAGGCTACTAACACCGGAACACTGTGTTCTAGCCTCGGTGAGGTTTAGATTGGCAGAGCAAGTGTTCATGTATCTGTGAAATGATGTCCGAGCCATTGTGAACTGTGATACTTAAGTGTGCTTCCATCACTTCCGACTGCCTCCCCTCTCTCCCCCCCGCACGCACGACACGCACACACACACACACACACACACACACACACACACACACACACACACACACACACACACACACACACACACACACACACACACACACACACACACACACACACACACACACACACACACACACACACACACACACACACACTTCCACCACCTCCATGCAGGGTGCTGTTCACCAGCTCTGTCCTCAATCTGTGTGAGCTGGTGGCTCTGCGGCCGGACCTGGCACCCCTCAAGAAGGTTCTCTACTTCCACGAGAACCAGCTGGTCTATCCTGTGCGCAAAGACCAAGAGAGGGACTTCCAGTACGGCTACAACCAGATCCTCTCCTGGTGAGGACAGCAGAAAACAAACTCACGTCACACAGTCAGGCAATTTGGATGATCCGTTACCATAATATCACGGGTGTGCTTTAAGCGGCATGAAGATAATAGCAATAAAACAAGCGTATGTCAAAGCAGAGCTGTCCCAAATAACAATAAGTTAAGCAATGCGACAATTAAGCACACACTTAATTACCCATTTGTTTGTACATAAGGAAAAGAAACACTAGTCAACTGTAATAGTTTGTCTTAATGAGCATGTCAGGGCGCACATGATTGGTTAATTACCGTGGCCCAACATGATGCTCTCTGGGTAATTGAAGTCACTCTTGTCGAGCGACGGCATTGTCATTAATCAGGGGACTAACAGGAAAAGAGAGGCACTCTAAAAGAAAACTGATTGTTGTTGATCTGCATAGGGCAACATGTCAATAACTCAGCTCGGCGCAACCCACTCCATCTCCTTTAATGTCGTTAAGCCAGTCAAATATGGCAGCATTAAATAATATGCTACTCAAAGCGAATGGATCATTAAGAGACATTTGATTGGATTGAAGCCAGATTGCTTGGCTAATTTGAATTATATTGTGGCCTGCATTCATAATGAAAGAGAATAGGACCCATTTTCCAAGCCCCCCGACCATGAGCTCTGCGGCGGCCCTGAATAACTCTTGCGAGAGTGGGACACCAGGGTCGGGCCACGTCCAGCGCTACCAGCTTCTGGTCCAGCACGCTCCTCTTCTCAGACCTCTCTCTCTCTCTCTCTCTCTCTCTCTCTCTCTCTCCCTCTCCCTCTCCCTCTCCCTCTCTCTCTCCCTCCCAGCCTGGTGGCAGATGCGGTGGTGTTCAACTCCCTCTCACCTCTCCTCTCCCTCTCTCTCTCCCTCCCAGCCTGGTGGCAGATGCGGTGGTGTTCAACTCCCTCTTCAACATGAACTCCTTCCTCTCCTCCGTCGGGGCCTTCTTGAAGCGGATGCCCGACCACCGGCCAAAGGACTTGGCGTCACTCCTCCGGCCCAAGTGCTCGGTGCTCCACTTCCCCCTTCGGTTCCCCCATGTCGCCAGGTCAGTGCCATGGTGTCCCACGGTGGACGCGCCTTCCGGGGAAATACCCCAAGAGAGGGGGTTTCAATTTTTACCGTTGACATGTTTTATTTCTTGTTTAAAGTGGCAATCTGAAAGATCTCTGTTTCGTTATTAGTGTGCACTGATATGGTGAAAATAAACAGCGCACCGCCACCACGCACACAAGTGAGTCAGTGCGAGTCTGTTGCAGTAGCTCCGCCATACCCTCTCTGGCAGGACAGCCATTCTTGGGTTGTTGGAAATGCATCACCTACTGGGCCGTTTTGGATTTGATTGAAGAATGTCGCAAATGATGCCCAGTTCGTAACATTCATAATTCTGCAAAAGCAAGGGGTTTCATCAGTGGGCCATAGGCTCGATCAACCTCTGTCTTACCCTATTCGGCGATAGATAGTGGCTGAACTGGCATTCATTAAAATATAAATGTTGGGATGTCTTGGAGATTGACACTTTAATGTCGGATATTGTTTAATGTCAGTCTCTGAGTGATAATATATATATATAGTTATATTGATGGAGACTCAAATCATCCAAATTTAATATTAAATATAGCTGCATGCAGCAATGTGGGTGTCAAGCATAATGGGACTCGAAAAACTAATTCTGCCGGACGGACGTAATCCGCTGGGTGGCTACATGATGACCGTCTCGGTAATTGGTAAACTAACTCTGCCGGACGGAGGTAATCGGCTAGGTGGCTACATGACGACCGTATCGGTAATCGGACGGACGTAATCGGCTAGGTGGCTACATGACAACCATACTGGTAATCGGAGGACGTAATCGGCTCGGTGGCTACATGACGACCGTATCGGTAATCGGACGGACGTAATCGGCTAGGTGGCTACATGACGACCGTATTGGTAATCAGACTGACGTAATCGGCTAGGTGGCTACATGACGACCGTCTCGGTAATCGGTAATAACGACGTAATCGGGCTAGGTGGCTACATGACGACCATCCGGTAATTGGTAATCAGACTGACGTAATCGGCTAGGTGGCTACATGACGACCGTCTCGGTAATCGGTAATAACGACGGCTGGTGGAATGAACTACAGCATTATGCGAATACGCGGCAATGTTTAACAAATGGAAAAATGACCCTACCTAGAGGTAAGGGCGCATTATCGTGTGCCCGACAGAGTAAATGACACAAATACATAGGGGTATTCGGAACAATATCCCTAACAGAGACACAATGTTAACAAGCATCCGTTCTTGAGGCGGTTCATGAAGCATCTAATCCAGTAAGAATTGTTTATATTGTAAGTGGGCGGAATGGTAAAGTCATTGTTGTTTGACCTCCCCCTGAGGTCAAATGTCACCAAATTGTTTGGCTGTCCCCAGACTGATATCATGAATCTATGTACCAAGTTTGGCTATGATTTGTTAAAGAGTTGCTGAGAATAGGCTTGCTTCCTGTTTGGCAGCCTTGCCGTCAAGGTTGATTGGCTGTCACGGCCAAACGGTTTGGAATTCGAAAAAGGTGATTGGCACATTTGTTCGGCTTGGTCTGGAGATCATATAGGGCAAGTTTCATGATGATTGGACATAATTTGTGGCCTGTGGATATATAATATTGATTTTGAGAACTTTCAACATGGCGGCCAATTTCTGATGTTGCCATAAGAAATATTTTAGTAGCTACATGGGGCGGTCTGACAGTATCACCAGACACTGAAAATAAGTTTGAAATATATTCATGTGACGAGAGAGGAGTTAAAACACGTCTTTGTTAATTATAGCACCCCCTAGAAGTCAATGGTCACCCATGATGAGTGTCCCCATGATGACATCATGGGTCTATCTACTAAGTATGGTTATGATATGTCAAAGGGCTGCTGTCGCGGATGTTTCTGTGAGAAATCATTTGCTAGCTATACGGGGAGGTCTGATAGTGTCACTAGACAATGAAAATTTGTTTAAAATATACTCATGTGAAGAGAGAGGAGTTAAACACATCAACATTAAAAACAGTGCCTCCTAGATGTCAAAGGTCACCAAATTGATTGAATGTCACCGTGATGAGTTCATGGGTCTATGTACATAGTGGCTAACTTCCTGTTTGGCGACTTCACGGTCGAATTTGATTGGCTGTAGCAGCCAAACGGTTTTGAATTTGAAAGATATCTTAATGTTTTTTATCAAACATGGCCTGAAGATCATATGTGCCAAGTTTCGAGATGATTGCACAAAATTTGTGATAGGAGTAGCACTTTAAAGGTTTTTGACATAAACCAAGGAAAATCCATCACGGCTCAAACCGACAACGTAGGGTGCGTTGAACTTGGCTTGGACCAAGGATTCCAATGATACCTAGTTTGTGAATATTGGATGAATGGCTCGAAAGTTATGAACATGAATGCATGTCCAACTTTGACCTGTTGGTGGCGCTAGAGCTGATGAGCTAGCGACCTGAAATTTGCTTGATGGGCTAATGAGACTGTCCTGAACCAGTGTGCCAAATTTTCACAACTTTTCACCACGGCGTTCTATGGGCTGCCATAGACTCCCATGGAGGTAAAATAATAATAATAAACAGTACGAAAACAATAGGTTGTCTCGCAACTTCATTGCTTGACACCTAACGATAACATTTAACAGCCTATTTTGCAAGGTTCTGCCATCAAGGTCAAAATTCACTGTTGCATTATCACATTCGTATCATGGGATCCATTGCTCTGGCGTTGCCGTGAATGCACTGATCCTTTCATGTGGCGTCTTTGCTGCTGTGTAGGGATCGGGTTTTAATCACAGGGAAACTCCACTTCATCTCAAGTGTTAATTACATGGAGAAGGCACCAAGGTCTCTAGTTATTTTAAAAGTTGTGTCGTCTTTATTTATTTATTTATTTTATCATTTGCTTCTCCATTCCGTTCGTCTAAATAATTTATACGGAGGTAGCACTGGTTGCTTCATGGGCCTGTTGGATTCAGTATAATCCTTTACGTATTATTTTTGTTTAAACACATCTAATTAGAATGAAATACTCATGGGGACAACAAAACAACTGTCACTGTGGATCAATTGGATCCAGGTTTGCCTTCATAAACTTTAGTCTCGGATCAGTGAGAAGGGGGTGGTACATTTTCATTGCTCTGTTCCAAAACAATGCACTGTGGAAGAGCCAAAAATTCTATGCTACAGAGCGAGAGAGAGAGAGAGAGAGGGCTCTGTTTCCTATTAAACCCCAAATTAACAGCAGCCACTTCTTCACATGAAAGCGACAACATCGTAGCCCCGTCGTCGGGAGTTTGAATGCAAGCGTTGAAACGCTGACAATGTTTACGAAGATACGCCAGCATTAATATCAAAACAGGTGAGCTCGGGCCTGATTTCATGTCGTCCCTGGGATCCCTGTGTTTCCATTGAGACATTTTTGCCCTCTTAAGAAATCTAATCAAATCTGGAAAAAAGGGTGGGATTCGTGGCACTAATTGAATGAAAATTCATAAACACACAATGGCGTTATTCAGCGATCCAGCCTGGTTTCTTTCAAGCCACCCCGCTCTCAGGGGTGATCCAGCGCCGAAGAAAAGATGAAAGTCTTCGCGGCTCACCCAAGTGCACATATTGTTCCGAGTGTACTCTTGTGGCGCATTATAGCTAATTATTTAGGGCCCACAACCCCCCTCCCCCCCTGCGGAGACGCCTGTCCGTGAAACTTTTGTCTGTGTGTGTGTGTGCGTGCGTGTGCGTGCGTGCGTGCGTGTGTGTGTGTGTGTGTGTGCGCGTGTGTGTGTGACCCGTGCTACAGTAATTGTGTCACACGGCCTCTATATCATGGCCTACCCCCCTTCCCCCCACTCCCTCCCCAGAGAGGAGTCTGTGGGGTACTCAGAGTGGAGTCAACGGCGATCTGTGCACTGAGTTCGTTTCCTTCCCCCCCCTGCCCCCACCTCTCTCACATGTGTCATGGCTGTGCTTTTCGGCACTATGGCCACAAGCTAAGCTTCCTTCTATGTTACATATACATACAAAGGCTACTTTCTGAATCTTGTTTTCAGTATGGTGCACATATCATCCGTCCCTATCCCCTAACCCTGTTATAATTAAGTTGGGCATGACAACACCAGGAACCCTCTCTCTGTGTTTCTTTGAGCATTGGCTAATGTTCGTGCAAGTTGTGTCTTGTGTGTGTGTGTGTGTGTGTGTGTGTGTGTGTGTGTGTGTGTGTGTGTGTGTGTGTGTGTGTGTGTGTGTGTGTGTGTGTGTGTGTGTGTGTGTGTGTGTGTGTGTCATTTTTTTCTTGTTGTTGTTTGCATGCACCTCGGCCTATTTCCTATGTGTACTAGCCTGGGTAAGAAATGCTGAAAAGTGAGCTGCCATGGATGGCGCAGGCGTCTTGCCCAGAGTGTTTTTCAGCTCATTTTCAGATGGTAATTTGCCTGATCCAAAGCAAACTCACAGAGTGTAAGTAAGCGATTATATGCATGGCCGACAATCCCCCGACATGCCCGCGGTCCTTTTCCAAACACAGTTAGTCCAGCTCTCTGAAAATATAAAACGCTCAGAGAAACAAATGGATGTGGCGGGATGGGGCTGGGGCGGGGGTAGGAGGGAGGTGGGGGGAACACCAGATCATGTACACCGCAGCATAGGTATTTTGTCGCCTACCCTTTCTAACTCTTGTCTCCCCGTTCCAAAATTTCCAGTGATGTTGCTGTGATCGTGGTGTAAACTGCTGCCAGTTTCAGATGAATACGCTAAAATATTCATAATTTCTTCTCTGTTCTCCTTTGCTTTCAGGGGGTGGGGGCTGGGGTTGGGGTTGGGGTTGGGGTTGGGGGTTGGGGGGGGGCTTTTGAACCGTGTGCCTTTTTTTTATTCCTCCGTGAAGCCAGAGGTCTCTTTGTGGCGAGCGTTGTTTTGTGGTCGCCCCATCTATCAATCGGCCTTTGATAGGCGGACTTTTGTAATTTAATAGCGATTGACCTGAGCCAGCAGAAACCTGCGGTGGTACACAAAGCCATCCCATTTATCATGGCAGAGCAGCAGGGCATTGACTTCTCTTTGAGAATTGTCAATCCATGGGTATGGTATGGAGGGTGGGGAAGCCGAGTGTAATCAAATCAATGTAAGGGGCCACCACGTGATCAGCAGGTGCCACATTCTGGCCGGCAAGGGCCCCCCCGCCGGCTTTTTGAATGGCACCCCTAGTTTCTTCTATTGCCTTTGTGTCCTTGTCATGGCCTTTATTTTTGTTCACCCTCAGGAGAGGTAAATAAGCAGGTGTTGATAGAAGATGTTTATTTGATTCATCGCCTTTCGTTGCTTAACTTTCCCGTGTAAATATTTGTGTGTATTTGATGGGGAGTTGGCGGATGGAAGATATACATTTATTTGTTTATTGTAAAAACGCCGTGGGAAAAACATCTTGCTATGTGTTACAAGTGCCACAATTGAAAGTAGCTGAATGCAGATTTCAGTTGGGAACATGAAAAGAAACGCGCGTTTACCTCTTCTTCTTTTTTTTGTTTCAAGACCTCCCCATTGATGCCCGGTTTTCATTAAGCCCCTTAACTCTCTGCAGATAACTGAAGCTACTTTTAAGTTGATTAAGAAAAGGTTCTTTGGCTACTTTTAAAAGCCATTGATGTGGCTCCTAGCAGTCAGTCAGTCCAGGTCTCCATGTGATTGACTCCTGGAACAAGGCAGCCTGGAGCAGATGGCAGGATATCCTGTTTGAAACATTCCTTTGAGAAGCTCCAACTCAAATGGACTTCTTGCCAGCAAGATGAAAATGCTTGAACAAGGAAACAAATAAAAGAAATATGGATAATTTTCTTTGTCGGTGGCATGTTCGGTACAGCTCATCATAGGACTTTTCATAGGAATTTTACAATAAATAATATGTAGTTACACCAGCCCAATGGATAACTTTATGGAATTAGGAAACCGCATATGAATGTGAATTTAAATTCAGCATAAGGAACCTCTGTTGCAGCCTTTTGACCGGGCGAATCGCCAAGCCTTCTCTAACCTTGTGGGCCCTAAGCAAACCATTCCAACAGTTGGTCCCCTGAGCAGCTCATCCCCAGTGCACCAGACACTCCATTTCTACAATCTTTTCTTGTTGTGCGATTACTTTCAAGTCGCCATCAGCCAGCGCTGAAGGCTTGATGAGAATAGGGGGTGGGGTGGGGGGGGGGGGGGGGGGGGTTGAAGGTCTAATCACGCCATCCATTTCTTAAGCTTGTCGGGAGACATGATGAAAACAGCTGTTGGCCACCTTTTTTTTTTCCTGCTTTTTTTTTTTGACGTCACACCTTCTAGCCATTAATCCCTCGGTGGCTATATCTGCAGTCATCTGCCGTGTCAGTCTGAGATCTTTAGGTTCTAGGAAAGTATAAAAGCAACATGCTATAGGGGCTCGGAATGGTTTGTTGCCGCTTAGCCATTGAAACCCGAGGTATAAGCCAGTGACTCGGTTCTCAGTCGTTCGTGTGCCAGGAACAACCACAATTGGGCCCATATGCGTCTTTGAAGTGCACGGAGCTGACTGTGATGAATAGGAATGAATTAAGGATCAAACTCCGCATTGGTGATTTGTCCTTAATACCGAACTAGCTAAGAGACTGGTGTCTGACCAGTGATGACATAATCAAGAAAAACGACTGTTTTCAAACACAGGGCTAAACAATTGAATTACACCGATGCCAGGAGAGCTCTGTTTAAAGAACAGAAACAACAGAAGAACCAATGGGGCTACAATTTAGCAAAAAAATACCTCCAAACCAATGTTGTTACACTCTGCTTCACTAATTACAATATTATGTATCGTCCTTTTTTTCCGCTTGGAAAGAGAAAGACAAACAGAGCATATGAGAGTGGTTTGCTTTGTATGTCAGCGTTAAGCCACCTCACTTGGACTGCAGTCTGCCCGCAAGGCATTCCAACAGCCAATGATAGACCATCCTCCCATTTCTGACCTGAGGTGGCTTTTAAGTTCTCCCCACCTCCCATTGTTTGAGATGTTTACCCAATGCCCTCAAAATGAGATAGGTCTCGAGTTCTGACGGAGAGACGAAACGACAAGCATGCAACCGTGGCTGCTACGTAGTCAATGACATCACAGGACACATGGGGGAATTCTTTATTTTTAATTGGAACAGAATGAGTTCCAAGGCTGCTCTCTCATGAGACTTATGGCTTTTGTGTGTACAGTGAATGAGTTATATTTATACAGTGTTTAAAGCAAGCTAAGTAATGATAATCTATTGGCCAAACATGTTCACATATTCAGTGGCTCTCGTGGATTTTTTTTGAGTGTGTGACAGTGGTTGGCAGGCCTGGCTACAGTTCTTGGATGCTGGTTTCGTCTTTGTCCCAGTACTTGAGTCGCTTCCAGTACCTGTTGCGATTCGAAGTGCGATTTTTGGACACTATATCTTGGTCTGTGCACAAAAGCGCTGTTGTCAAACTCACAATTGATTGATGTGGTTCAAGAACAACGCCAGAAAACATTCCATTGGCTTGAATAAATGTTTTAATGCAGAACGCTACAAGCATGTTTTTACTTACTGTGGTTTGTGGAGGTGTTTGTATATTTTCTTATTTTCGAAATCCTACCCCAGTACGACATTTGAAATTTTCACGGCTCGGCTCAACCCCGGATTTAAAAAACCCAAAAGAAAAAGCCCTGTTATATTGGGTATTTTTCAGGGTACAACCTCGACACACGGCAGATACAGCAGATGTCTTATGTCACATTTTCGGAATCCATCCGCGCATTGCGTAATTCCACCCATATCCTCCAACCAACTGCAACGACAAAAAAAGTAGGCAATTTCTTTTCACTTTTGACCTTCTGCGGCCTCCCCACCAGACCGAGAGGCAAAAGTACCTCCTCACAGCCTTCCCATGTTAATCCACGGTGAAGTCTGAACACTCCTCCAGTATTTCCCCCGTAGGCGTGTGTGACCGCGGCCTGTGATGGCCTGTGATCACCAACGGGGTGAAGTACGCTCAACCACCCTCTCCATCCCCCCAGCCCCTGCTCCTTTCCTCCCTCCCCCATCCCCTCCTACCCCCACCCCCCCCTAGCAAGTGCCGTCGCTAGTTGGACGTAGGAGAGTGGACCGCGATCATTTCTGACTACGGGGTCAGCACATAATGACTGTAATGTAGATCTTAATGTGCCTTAATGGCCTGCTCAGCTCATGCCAATCGAGGCCGTCTCCCTCTCCCCTTGGTCCCGGCTGGACGCGCTGGCTCTCTCGACAACGAGGGAAAAGCACCATCAGCGGTGTTAAGTGGCCGTGATTCAGGGGCTTTATGCTGATGAGATTGTTTTGAAGTGATGCCTGTGGGACAGCGAACCTCACTGCTTTAAAAACCTCTCAGTGGTTTTTTTCTCTCTCTCTCTCTCTCTCTCTCTCTCTCTCTCTCTCTCTCTCTCTCTCTCTCTCTCTCTCTCTCTCTCTCTCTCTCTCTCTCTCTCTCTCTCTCTCTCTCTCTCTCTTCTCTCTCTCTCTCTCTCTCTCTCTCTCTCTCTCTCTCTCTCTCTCTCTCTCTCTCTCTCTCTCTCTCTCTCTCTCTCTCTCTCTCTTCCCATGCTGACCCCTAACGTGGCCAGGGCTAGGGTTAAGCCCCCTCGGGAGATCCACTGCTGGACCACCTTAGCAGGGCACTAGATGGACGCTCACGAACACCGCTTCCACTCCAATTGGGTTCAGCAGCCATCATGCTTGTTGTTTGACCTGCAACGTTCCTTTTTGGTCTCGGGAAGACAAGGAACATTCCCTCTTCTTAGTGTTGTTCTTGTTAAGGAAAATGCATCTTATGTTTTAAAGACATTCAGAAATTCTATTAGATGTTCATGTCGTAAGGTAAAATAGGAAACAAAAAACACAAATGTTGCTACATCTTACAGTCTTGAATTAATTAATTTTTGGGCAGCATCAAGCTAGATCTTTGTTGTATTGAATGGGCTCTCTGGGTATAGGAGCCCTTCCAAGTGCAAGCTTCAGATCCAGCCCGTGTTTTATAACCCGGCGGGAGAGACACTTGTGATTATTGCCAATAAAGGAAATTAGATCAAATGATTTTTGACTTTGACTCTCCCCTTCATCCTTTCACATTTAATCAAATGGACAGAGGTAAAGTCATCACAGAAATTGCTGTTGATTTATAAATAAGCTAATTGCTGGCATTTTCTCTAAGTACCTCGCTCTCTCTTTCCCCTTCCTTCTCTCCACTTCCCTCTCTCCTCCCCTCCCCCCTTCAGTAGACACAACCACGGTTTTATAGCCCATAGTCAAAACCTCTTCATCCAATTTCTAAAATGGCTTATCGAATACAATTTTCCCAGGGGCCAGCGAGCCAGCATCATTGGTCATACCTAACCACTAGCGCCTCCTTGTCAGCCCTTTTAAACAGGCATCTCATGAGAGAGATGAATTCATGTCTATAGCTCTTATGCAACATATCCATCCCACCCTGTCTCTCCAATTTGTCATTTTTATCAATGACTTGACGAGGTAATGTCTGGCTGCCTGGCTTTTCTGAAACTCAAGATCTAAATTGCCTTTATGGATCTTAATAATGCAAGTGCTAGCCAGAGACAGACAGCCCTGAACATGGGCTCCGGCTGCACAGTATGTTTTGGTGTGTTTTTTTTATGCTAATTTTTAGTACACCTGAGGCAATATTAACACCCCTTTACAGTAGCCAGGAAGTCTCTTTAGCAGGGCTTTATTAGATCAAAGGAATACGTGATTTAAGTACTGGAGATGAATAAGTAAATGGGCATTAAGTCCTTTTACCTAACGACTTATTCCCATTCCAGATTAACACGTGTTTCAATTGGATATTTATTTATGTTTTAAAGCAGAAAGGTGTGCTTATTTTACACGGCAGCCCTGGAGGATGAAGGGGGAAAGCTAGGGAAGACGATGAAATTGAAGAATAAAACCACAAATCTTCAATTGGTTGTGTGTTTACATCTACCAAGTGATACAATAGAAACATTTGTATTTAGAGGTCTTCCACATGCTGTTTGGTATCTGAGGGGTTGTTTGCCAGCTGAAATTGGTTATGCTGTGATGTCATCTTTACAAGAGACGACCTCTGGTGACAGTGACACGTATTAAAGTACAAGGAATCCATTTTTGGCTTGCTGTGCATCATGTGTATCAAAAGTTGAATGACTTTCAATTTGTGGAATTGTCTTTTCTTTCTTTGGTTTGGTTTATGAAACCTACTTCACAGTGTTTTTTGTGTCTTTGCTACCGAGTTCATCGCTTAGACAACATCAACATAGCCTTACTGATCGTTGTCTCGACAACTGTACATGTTTTTATCCGGGACCACACAGACGGACAGACAGACAGAACAGCCAGTGACAGGCTGGGCTGTCCCTCTATATGCAGGCTATACCGTGCTCCCCGCCCTCGTAAACTTCACCCTCGCCATGGAGACGGCTGGTCCCGGCTTCCAGCCCTTTCAATGTGTTTCCCATTCCCGTCCTCGACGCAATGACATCAGCATCTTTTATTTCCAGCGCCTGTTCCGCCGCTCGGTCCCAGGGGAACCAGTGGGTGAGCGGGCGCTCGGAGCCAGGGTGACGACGATGACGATGATGAGGAGGAGGTTGACATCTTATTGTTTTGGATCAGCCGCTGTGACTCCGCCTCCCTTGCGATGCCCCCTCCTAGGAGGCAGGGCGCCGCGTAGTTTTCCCGGGGTGAAGTGGGCGTTTCCACGCTGCAGTGAACCAAGGGTTTTTTTTTCCTCTTTCTTTTTTAAAACAGTCTTCTCCCAGAACACAAGCTCCTCCGCGGGCCTGCGGCGGCGGCGGCGGCGTCCCCCGATGATGACATCACCGTCCCTCCGGGCCAGATGCCTGAGCCCCGCTTAGAGGATCCTGAGGCGCCAAGGTAGTGGTGTGCGGCTGCCTGCCCGGAGTGACCACCCAGTGTCGAGGCAACCCAATTCCATTGACCTTTCACCTCTTTAATGCAGCATGACGCTCCATTTGCCATGTGCTGGAGTTAATGACAAACTCAATGAAGTAACCTGCCATTTGGACATGTGTTAATTCCCTTTGTACAATATTTCCTTATATATATATATATATATAGAAATTACGCAGCATTTCCTTGATGTTTAAAACATCTGTCTTATTATCTTACGGTTAGATCTGAGGAGCTGGGCTCACAGAGCAACAAGGGGGTTCGGGGAACCCCTCCAGAGGCCAGAAAGCCGGCTGTCCCGTCCGGGCCCGGGCACAGCTCCTCGCTGGGACAGGGTGAGGCACCGGGGCACTGTGGCACCTCCATCCGGGACGTCCCGGCGGGGGAAGGGGAGCAGGCCGCATCGATGGGAGGATGTGGACCAGGTGACCAGACCAAACCACTGCATATTGTCTGGCCCCACAGGTGGTGAGTTAAGACGCAAAATAGACCCTGACTTCTCAATCATTTACTCTTTTATCCAACGCCACTCACAGTGAATACAGATACAGGAGCATTAAGGTGGCGGGAGAGGTCCAAGCTTCTTGCTCAAGGGTCCTTGCAGGGAGACTGTGGATCGGGATTTTAACCTAGAACCTGTCAATTGGAAGTCAGAAGACTCTATCCAATAAACTATATCCATCCCCCCCTTTTTTAAACTAACATATAAAAAGGGAGAACACACACACGTAAACACACACAAATAAACACACACAAACATCAACACCCCAACAGCACGATTGGAGCATCTTTTGATGGATTGTCTTGTCAGCCTGTTGGCCTACTGGAGCACGTGTTTAGCGTTTACACCAAAGTCTGAAAACATGTTGAGCCAGCAGGCTGTTGTTAAGTCGTTCACCTCTCCTGCTATGCTGTGTGTTAGAGCAAAGTCGTCACACAGAGAAAACCCATAATCCAGCGGTCAGATCAATCACTATAGCATCTGGGTGCCATCCTCGCGGATGATTACTCGTCTTGGATGGCAGTTTATTCTAACAACAAAAGGGCATGGTGGATTACATACAGTGTAAGTCGTACAGTAAACCCCAGATACAGATGCATCATCATGCGTAAAGCTGGGGTAGGCAATTTATTTGAGAATCATTTTTTGTCATATTTGTTGAAATTTTGCCTAAATCCCAACAACAATCAATGAATAAAATGCTCTGACCAGAACATTGAATAATAAGGTATCTGTGGCTGTCGCACGCCTATCCAAAGATGCATTTTGGCAATTTAAATGATTGGATGTAGTACCTGTCTACCTGCTACCTGGCTACCTGGCTTCCTGCTCACACTCTCCTCATTCACTCGTTGCACAAGACAGGTGTCTTTCACAAGGCTCGGCAGACCTATTGCTAAAGCTAGAAAGCTAGTAACCTCTTTTAAAGGAGTGGCCAAAATCGAGCTAGTTTCTCCCTTATTTTTGTCGTCTCCATTATATTTAGTAATATTTTATAATGTTTTATAAAAATCATAATAAGAATACATTCGATTTATGAAGCATATTCAGAGGACCCAGGGATGCATATTATTCTTATTTGTATTATTCCCTCGAGCGCCTATCCACAAAGGCTCCTGCTCATCAAAACATCAGGAATCAGCGTAAAGGCCACTGCTGCCCCGGCCCTCCGCGGTCATTGTTGGAGGTATCACTGCAGTCTGCCCGTGCTCTGCCTCGGACTCTGCCCGCTATCTGTTTCCCACCTTCCCTTGTATCAGTGACAAAAGCACCGGTCGCCTAATCTCCTCTAAACTGAGCAAAACACAGATGGATTATTGCTCTCAACATCCATGCTGCATAAATGTTGGCTTTATTCTGGGGATAAATTAGGATTTACACAGAGAGGGAGATGTAGAATGACGGTGTAGGGATGTAAGAGAGAGAGAGAGAGGGAGAGAGGAGAGAGAGAGAGAGAGAGAGAGAGAGAGAGAGAGAGAGAGAGAGAGAGAGAGAGAGAGAGAGAGAGAGAGAGAGAGAGAGAGAGAGAGAGAGAGAGAGAGAGAGAGAGAGAGAGAGAGAGAGAGAGAGAGAGAGAGAGAGAGAGAGAGAGAGAGAGAGAGAGAGAGAGAGAGAGAGAGAGAGAGATGCCCCGTTAATCCTCCCAGATTGAAGCCTCTCTCAGTTTGTTCCATTTCACTCCACTCATATTTCCTCTTCCGCCCTTGACTTTTTTTTCTCTCTGTCTCTCTCTCTCTCTCTGTCTCTCTCTCTTTCTCTCCTGGTGGTTTGGTTTGCAGATTGATAATCTGCGTGTGGCCTGGATCCTCAGATTACGAGAGCGCCTTATTGCAGGCGATGCTTTCCAGGGGGGGCTAGAGGTCTGATTTGGGGGGGGATGAGGGGGGGGGGTATGGGATCAGCGAGTGGCGCCAGCAGACAGCTGTTTACAGGTGAAGATGGCTTCGTGCCACAGTGGCGATAACCCGAAGGGACCGTTAAATCTCTCTCTCTCTCTCTCTCTCTCTCTCTCTCTCTCTCTCTCTCTCTCTCTCTCTCTCTCTCTCTCTCTCTCTCTCTCTCTCTCTCTCTCTCTCTCTCTCTCTCTCTCTCTCTCTCTCTCTCTCTCTCTCTCTCTCTCTCTCTCTCTCTCTCTCTCTCTCTCTGCTGTGCCAGAGGTTTAGCTCTCAGAGCTCAGGACCGCGAAGGTTGATCAGGATCAGCGCTTTTTACCTCAAGAGGATTTCCATCTCTGTCTGCCTGCTGGTGCTGTGATTGGTTTGTGGGGGTTGGAGAGGAGGAGGTGGGAGCCTGCAATAGTGTCATCATACATGATGGAGTCAGAAAACACAGTGCATTGTTAAGGAGTCATTTGAGACACAGAGACTTGGCTTAGCATACTCCTTTGAACTGAAGACGATGTCCCCTCCCCCTCCCTGTCTTGACCTTGCTTGCTGCACACCAGCAAACTCTGAAGTAGTAGAGCCGGAGCGCTTCTTGTTTGTTCCTTTTAAATTGTTCAAATGCATCCGTTTGCAACCGTCCCAGCGACCCCCTTAACAGCAGGACATCATTGTCGGAGGTTGCAGAGGATGTGTCATAAAATCATTGCGTTGCAAGTTGAAACAAACACTAATGGCGTTTTATCTGCTGGTTGTTGAACAGCCCCGTGTTGCATCCACTGTGCAGGGGTAAGGGAGCGTTTGTGTACATTAACTGACAACACGCCTATGGATTTCTCTTTCAATGTGATTTTATTGAAACATTCTGTGAGCGCTTTAATTCCATCGCTTTCCCTGTGAGCGCCGTTTAAGTTGAGGCTTTGGTGTGTTTCCTTTTCTGTGAGACGAAAAAAATAAACCTAGAAGAAAAAAGAAGTCCACTACTCGATCCGTAACTACTCTCCACATTAATATACCGCATAAGCCTGCATGCACCCCCTTTGAAAGTGCTACTCTCATGGATCTCAGGAGTTTCATGCAGCTCCCACTGCCGTTCCCACAAGGTGCTGTTTTTTTTTCTGTGAGAATGTGAAGTGTACAGCACCATCTCCCCTCCCTACCCCCTCTCCGTGCCACTGAACTATCTCCGACTGTCACAATCTCTCCGCAGTAAGCTCCTCTCTTTGTCTTTCAAGTGTCCCCTTAATTAGTGCTTCAGTCGTTTGGTTTTTTTTCTGGTGATAGGGCTCATTTCACATTGTGCATTGGTGTAAATAGTATTTGAATTTTAAAATGCACCTCTTGGGTGCTACATAAAGGGGAATATTTAATCACGGATCTCTAAATGAGAGGATCTTATTTTCTTTTGGGTTGGTATGTTATGCATATTAATGAGATTCTATCCACGGAAGATATTGCTGCACTCTCTCTCCCCCCCCCCCCCCCCCCCCCAGCACACTCCCACCTACTTTCCTTCGTCTCTCGCTTGGCTGAATCTGCATTTGTCTTTGTGGTCAACGAGGTCGAGGAAGCACCACAAAGGGCTTGATGCGGTGACGGGTCAGGGTGGGGGGGGGGGTGTGTGGGTGGGTGGGTGTACATGTACTTTCTTGGAAGCGTGGAGAGATCAAGGTACGCATGGCAGTGATCTCCAACGGCTACGATTGGGCTCCACAACACCTGCCCTTACTTCGGCAACAGACAAACGTTTGCCCCCCCCCGCCCCCCACTCAGTATCTCACGTATAGCGCAGTGCTTTGCCCCCGCTTATGATGGACACGTTCACCTCCACGTCACCTCGTGTACTGTAGAGACGTCTTTGGAGGAATGAGCACTGACGCTCCCGCCTGCCGACACAAACACATCAACATGCTCCGTTCCCGGTCCTACGCAGGCCAGCTCTAAACCACCGCTACCATCGGCACCTTAGATCAGAGGCAACCTCTATTTGCTGCAATAACGGGCCAGATTAGTGGGGCATCGGTGGTGGTGGTGGTGGTGGTGGTGGTGGTGGAAGGGGAAGGGGGGGGTGGGGGCGGGGGTCGGGGGGAGGTGATTATGGGGCGATGATGCCACGTAGCTTTTGTTTGTCACTCAAACACCAATCAGCGGGCTGACAGCTCAGACTTCAGTTGACTGTCACTGGGGGCTAACGGTCCTCATTAAAGATCTAGGTCATCAGTGGGGAGCCGGGCCGCGCACAACTGTACAGGGAGGTGTGTGTGTGTGTGTGTGTGTGTGTGTGTGTGTGTGTGTGTGTGTGTGTGTGTGTGTGTGTGTGTGTGTGTGTGTGTGTGTGTGTGTGTGTGTGTCTCGGGGTACACGCATGTGAAGGTCTCTGTGAGCGTATTCATGCTCGCATGCCTGCACCAGATGTGTGTTTGTGTGTGTGTGTGAGAGTATGTGCGAGTGTTTGCACCCTGTCTGTGTTTGTGTACGCATGTCTGTGTTCATGCCTATGTTTCGGTTTCCCCTCTTTTCTTTTTTTTCGGCTTTATTAAATATTAAAGGAGGCACACGCGGCCGAGCACGTGCACTCGGTCGATTAACGTCCGCCCGTGCGGGGGTGCGCCTACACAGGCGTGCGCGCCTACTCACGTGCGCGTGGCCGGGCTTCACTCGGGGAGCTCCTCTTGACACACGTTAATTAACACTCATTTTCCTTCATGGGGTGGGAGGGGGGGGGGGGTAGAGGGCTGGGGGGGTTGATACAGGGATGGGCGCACACCGCTATCACGCTTTCATTCACTCATTGTCCTCTCCTGTATCAGTAATGGGGGAATAGGGATTCATGCCTTGTGCACCGAGTTAAAAAGGCTAGGAAATAAGGGAATTAGCGCGGTAACCACAGGGGAAGGCAGTGAGTCTGAGCGGTGGAAATGAGAATAAATAAGCCCCGCTCTAATACCTCACCTAAGGAAATCCCAGCGAGGTAATGCCCCTTTGTCGTTCCTCAATTTTATAGATTTTTAGCGACCGCGTTGACCTTCATGCGGCCCCACTGTCTTTTGCGGTAAATATAAAGATGTATTTATTATAATCTGTGGTCGTTGGTGGTTCTGTTTTTGTTTCACAAAAAAAATTGGGAAGACCGAGCACGTTTGGAAAATTGGCTTTTAGCTAACAAGGGAAACAATGTCCGGGACCACCAACGTGACAACAACACTACCCGGGGCAAATGTTTGGCTAATGACAGCATGAAGGACAGCGCAAGGCGTCTGGTACTACGGGAAAGATGGTCCAGACAGGACCCGTTCGGCTATACCGCATTCATTGAAGTCTGTTTTGTTGACGGATCTTTATACATTCAGGGCCATGTCCCTTCCATAGCCCCCGGGCTTTGGGGATTAACTAAATAGGTTGCCGTCGCGACCTCCAACGTCCCTTGATAAGAGTATGTGAACAGAGAGAAAATCCCTTCTTTTCTCTTTGCACACTGCACCGCACAAGACCATCTTGCGTCAGCCGGCTCCTACGGTCCTTACTCTCTCTTTTGATCCGGCGTGATGACATAGTGACTCCATGCTAACAGATGCAAACTAATGGCCGTTCAAAGCGTTGACTGTACATGAACGCACCTGCTTCCCCCCGGCGACGACCCTAACGACAACAAAAACAACAGCGACAAGGATGCGGCGTCTGATGAAAAGCCGCTTGCCTGCTGCGAGCTATTGTCGTTTGCCTCCTCCCCGCCTTCCTCGACGTCCTCTCACCAGACACGGACCTGGCGCCCTGATCAGCCGCTAGCGTCCTCAGATGAATGGCGGGGCTAGTGGCGCGACGCGGCATCTGCTCCACAGCTGAGCCGCGACACCTGCGCGCTAACTAGGAGCTCTCCTAGCTCTCTGGGGCAGGGGGGGGTGGGTGGGGGGGGTGGAGATGCGAGCACGCCAAACATCAAGGATGATCGGCTCGGTGAACACGGGGCAACAACAGAGGGACCCGGCCCCCCCCCCCCCCCCCCCCCCCTTTCAGCTTGTTAAGTCCTCCCACCTGGCTTACCGAGACCACACGTATCACAGTCAACTGCCCTCTGGGGAGCGCTATGATCGCACTCGCAGTCTGCCGGCCGAGGCTTTGTGTGTACTTAACCTGCGTGCGCGTGTGTGTGCGTGTGTATGTGTGTTTTGTGTTTAGTTCGAGTCAACAGGAACACAGCTGCCTGTTTGTGATGCACACTTTGTGTGTGTGTGTGTGTGTGTGTGTGCGTGTGTGTGTGTGTGTACAGACGTGAAACCTCTGTGTGTGTGTGTGTGTGTGTGTTGTGTGGGGGTTTGGGCTTGTGTGTGTGTGTGTGTGTGTGTGTGTGTGTGTGTGTGTGTGTGTGTGTGTGTGTGTGTGTGTGTGTGTGTGTGTGTGTGTGTGTGTGTGTGTGTGTGTGTGTGTGTGTGTGCGTGCACGTGTGGCTCGGTATATTTAGACCAGGAGTGAAGGCCTGTGGCCAGCATCTTTCCATCTCACCCTCTCACTGGCCTTTATGTGTATTCATCTAAGGTGTGTGTGTGACATCAAACCAACATGGATTCTGTTTGTGTGTTGTGGGGTGTAAGGGAGCACGACAAAGACCCCGAGCTCTTCTTCAAGACCTTGCTGAAGCTCAAAGAGAGAAACCTGGCCTTTCAAGTCTCCGTCCTGGGGGAGACCTTCACTGATGTGCCAGGTACACATACACACACATGCGCGCACACACACACACACACACACACACTCTGAAATGCTTCTTTAACAGGTTCTAGCGGGGTCCACAGGGTTGCATGCTACATGATGATGATGATGATGATGATGATGATGATGATGGCAGAGGTAACAGCGCAACTTGTTGACTTTTTTTGTCACCTTTTCCGAAGTTGCGCCATCGGCGTTTTGAGGTCGATGCGTCTAAGTGTTCTGGGTTGTCGACTTAGATGTAAGGGGTACAGGTCACCCCGCGGGCCAGCGCGTCCCACCCCCGCAGGTCACATTTTAATTGATAAAACACACTCCCCACTCGCAACTGATGATGCTATAATGACTTTGGGACGCTAGTGTGTATTTACAGCTCGGTGCTAAGTTAATTAATACACACCCTCCGATCCACGGCTCCGAGCGGGGACTGTGTTAGGAGGAAACACACTCTCTTATATTGCAACGTTAACTTTTATAGAAGCATAAACAGGGAGGAGGGGGGCGGTCGGGGGGGGGGGGGGGGCGACCGTAAATTTTGTCTCATATTTTGTAATTACGTTTATGATTGCTCGGAAGGCAATTACATTAGGACAATTTTAATCTACTTTGATTTTCTTAATAGGGTCACCGTATTGATTCCTTTCACCCTCCCTCCGCAGCAATACCTGCTTTTTTTTTTCTCTTGTGCTTATTGCGGTGTCTCTAGCCACGTATCTATAAAAAAACTGATGATTATCCTACTGGCTTTTGCAACCCTGTTTGTAAATTAGGATGGGAAAAACATATTTTTTCCCCCTTATTTGTCCGCGAACTATTTCTCATCTTGCTCCCTGTCTTAACCCCAGACACACACACAACACACACGCGCGCACAAACACAGACAACACTTTTCATTTGCGTACAGTGTGTGTCCTCCTAAGTGCAACACTTTCCAAGCGAGGGAAGCGAATATGGAACTCATTAAAAAAATCCAAAATGTCACAGCAGATGGCTGCGCCGATGACATTAGTTTGAGTTGCATTATTTCATTGATTTTATTCTCCATTAAACAGCGTCTCCCAGAGTGGCAACCTAATTGGCCTCAGTCGACGGGACCTGAGTCATACAAACGCCCCCGAGAACCAAACACCGGACTCGGTGTGTGTGCCTCTCCTGGCTCCTCTGGCGCTTCACTCAATCGACTGCGTATCCAATCATGTGATTAAGACCGCGATCATCAAAAACGCAACGCAACGACCAAGTCCAACCGTCGGCTGAACTGTGCACCCACTGGGGTGTCTCACCCCTTTCTTGTGGTTCTTTGTCGTCTCCAGAGATCTTTGCTGAGGCCCGGGGCCCGCTGGGGCCCCATGTGCTGCACTGGGGCTTCCTGCCCAGGAAGGAGGACTACCTGGCCGCCCTGTGCCAGGCCGACGTGGTGGTCTCCACCGCCAAGCACGAGTTCTTCGGCGTGGCCATGTGAGTGGATCCCCCCCCCCCCCCGACTCTTTCTAACGGGTGGAGGTGTGTGATGGTGCGTTCATGCTACGCGATTAGATTAAGGTGTCTTCTTTGTGTGTTTGTGTGTGTGAGAGGATAAAATGGGGATGAGCGCTGGGATCAATTAATTAAGAGTTTCTGAATATATTGATGCAGTGTCCGGCCCTTATTGATGATGAACTGTACTCATAAAGATAACCAAATCCGTTCCAACACGCCAGAAGTTTGAAGAAGCGCCTCAGGACCTCTAAGAGAGAGAGAGAGAGAGATGTTTAGTCTCGGTAACTTGAAGAGGGGTTCCTCACAGTGAAGCAGCAGCAGCAGCTTAAGAACATGATGATCGGCAGAATCGTAGCCAGCCCACCGCTCCCACATCTGCTCATCAGCTGCCGCCCGCGCTCAATTGGCTACCGGTCCCGATGTCTGGTGGTCCTGGTCCAGTGTCCCATGTCCACGTGTGCATTCCCGGGATTCAGGGGGGGACCGCCTCGACCGATCCCCCCCCCCCCCCCCCACCACACACACACACACGCACACACACACACACACATACACCCCCGTCAAACCGACTGCAATGCTCCCCAGCCCCCGGCTGTATATCAGTCATGGCCACGGACCTCCCGTGTGCCAGGTCTGTCGGCTCCCCCTCACCCCCCGCCTTTATGCACGATCTCCTCAGCTATGTTTTTTTGTGTGTGTGTGTGTGTGTGTGTGTGTGTGTGTGTGTGTGTGTGTGTGTGTGTGTGTGTGTGTGTGTGTGTGTGTGTGTGTGTGTGTGTGTGTGTGTGTGTGTGTAAGTGTGTGTGTGTGTGTGTGTGTGTGTGGGGAGGGGGTATTCAGTAGGGCCTACATGACAGGCTGAGCCGTTAGCTTAGCTTTCTAATGTGGTATTTGTCCTTAGCCTAGTGTTCTAATGTGGTATTTTGGTCAGCTGCTTCTGCTTTAGCAGCTAACCTGTAGGCAGTGGGTATTGCTTTAGTTATTTTTGAGTGCTACTCAAAAAGAAAACCTTTAGGACCGGCCAATGTCTGACTTCAGGTCCTCCCAACATCTGGGTGCTACCTGATGCATCTTGCCACTCCACCGTTGCACTCATCACTCACAGGAACCGCACTATGATTATACCCGCTGGTGGTGCAACAACAATCACTTGAAAACGTTGGCATCAATCAGTTCCCCTGCAACTCACCAATCGGTAACCGTCGTGGACGGGAATATTTACTCACTAGTAAATAAGTAAACAATGTTATTTATTTTTTTCATCTCCCAGACAAAGAAAAACACGGTGAACCCCCCCGCCTCCCTGTATCAGAGCGATAATTACGGTGTGTGCTCATTACGGGATGGGAAAAGACTGTCCTGAGTTAGTGTAGGAGCCTTCCGCCCCGCTGGGAAGGCTCAGTGATGTTCCTCCTTCTTTTGATCCCAAACCAAGGGGGAGCGAGGCACACAGCCCACCCACCACGCTCGGCTAAGTCAACACAGGGGTTCTGCGGTGTGTCTAATATGTGTGTGTGTGTGTGTGTGTGTGTGTGTGTGTGTGTGTGTGTGTGTGTGTGTGTGTGTGTGTGTGTGTGTGTGTGTGTGTGTGTGTGTGTGTGTGTGTGTGTGTGTGTGTGTGTGTGGGAGAGCGCAAAGGATGCTCACATCCCCTGTTCATGTAGGTGACACACAAACGCATCTAAATATTGATATTAGCAGAACAAGATAGCGACACGCCAGCGCTTCAACGTCAACACAAGGCATCCCACGATCTCAGGTGGATTGCATTATTTGTCAAAAGGAGTTTCCTCAACCGGCTGGCTGCTGTCTCTCTCTCCCCCCCCCCCCCCCCCCACACTCCCCTCCACTCACACGAACGTCGCCGAACAGTCCCCCCCGTCCCGGCCCTAGTCGTTCGCCCCGGATGTAAACATCCAGACCCCCGCCGGAGAGCGGGGGTTTGGAGGAAGACCCCCGGCTGCCGCGCCACCGCCGCCACACTCTGCCCGCCTCGGCTGGAGTGTCACCACCGTCTCCCGTCCTCATTACGGCGGAATTTGGCGCTAATCTGATTAATTATGTGCAAGGCAATGTGAGCGGCCCACGATTCATGCCCCACAGTGATGAAGTAATTTAGCCCCGGCGAAAATGATCAGCTAATTATATTTGAGATGAAAAGCCTGATAACCATTTGCACGCTTACACATCACGCCACTGGAATGGAGTTGACCTTAATAATCGCCCCTTTTTCATGCATTGTGCCATTGGGGCTTTCTTGCACTCGCCTTACCTCTGATTTAGCTTGATTCGCAGCACATTGTTACTCCCCCGGGGGGGGAGGGCAATACGAATGTGTTAATTTGTCGTTTGGTGAGTTACTGCCTCTGTCCGGCAAACTGTTGCGTCTCGTGTTGTGTTTGACTCGGAACGTGTTGCTGTCGGTGGCGGTTATGGCGCTGAGGTCACCGCGAGCGAGCGTGTTGTTCATCGGTTACACGCTGAGAATTCACAATGTCGAATTGTGAAAAAACGGCTGTGACGTTTTTTTTTATTTATATAGAAATAGGATTGGCTGAGTGTGTGTGTGTGTGTGTGCGTGTAGACTGCCATGGCGGTCAATGTGATGGGGACAACTGGAGTCCGCCCTGGACCGGAGGGGCACATGCAGAAGTTTCACATTGTTGCCTACTTACTGCCTCTTTACAATGTGTTAATACGCTATTAGGACTTTGCCCGTCTCCTCTCTGTGTGACAGCAGTAGGTTGTACAATGCAGTCGCTCTCCGTAAATGAGGTGTCTTTCTCTCCGTTCGACGCGGGGACAGGACGAGAGCGCTATACGTTAAACCACATCGCCGGGGGGGGGTGGGAAAAATGTTCTCCGGATGGACTCCCTTTCTCCGTCTCCGGAAGCTCATTTGTCGTAGAATAGAAGGCAATGATGAACGGCGCCACAATGGCGACAAGAACGTACGTCTCCAGCCGCTATCAGCCGGCAGCGTTACCATTTATTTAAGCTTTTTTTTTTTTATTGCAGGAAGTTCAGTACATCTTGTCCCCTATACTGACACGTTTCTCCCGATGGATTTCTCCTTCTCCCGGGCCTTGTAGGTTAGAAGCAGTCCACTGCGGCTGCTATCCGCTATGTCCCAACGCGTTGGTGTATCCAGAGATATTTCCAGGTACGGTGAATCATTTATCAACCCTGGTATTCCAAGTGTTTACCTTTTTTAAAGGTGATATATTCCTCATGAGAAGTCATAGGTGGACAACTATTTGGCGGGGTTGTCTTACTGGTTTAGGGACAGATGAGCGAAACATCATGGCCTAATTTTACCTGATTGTTGTAACGCCATAACCGCCTCCTTCCTTCTCTTCAATAAGATTTGCATAAAGAATGGGAATCTGAAGAGAGAATGCCGGTTCAATTATGTAAAACCTGTTCCAGTTCAGTGTGATATGTATTTTTAATTGTAAAAAAGTGAGCTGTATCTCGATTTGGGCTTTGAGGTTTTGTTTCAACAAAAATGTGTGTGTGTGTGCGTCTGTGTGTCGCACACATTTGCATATACTTTGGTGAACTTGCGTTAACATCTGTTTTTATATTTTACTTTTTCATTCATATATATTATATTATATATATTATATATAATAATATATATATATATATATATAATATATCCTCCTTAGTCGAGTATCTGTACTCCACACCTGAGCAGCTGTGCAAGAAGCTACGAAGACTGTGCAAGAGACCAGACCTGGCCCGCCGTCACCACGTCCAGGTAAAGCACACCAACACACACACACACACACACACACACACACACACACACACACACACACACACACACACACACACACACACACACACACACACACACACACACACACACACACACACACACACACACACACACACATGCTAAACTCCCTGCCTGTGTTGGTCTCCCGGTCTAGGTGGACACCACAGCCTACTCCTGGGACGTGCTACAGCACGGTTTTGCCGACCTACTTGCGGCACCAGCGGACCCCCCAACCCCGACCAAGGCTGGAGAGGGAAGAGGTGGGCTCGGGTGGGTTTAGGGGAGAAGTGCAGTTTTTTTAAAGAAGCAGAAGGCGAATAAGAACAAGAAAGAGCCGGCAGGTTTCTCTCGTTTTTTTCTTTTCTTTTCCTTTCGTGCTTTTTTTTTTTTTTTTTTTTTTCACCCGGGACTCCATTAGTGGCGAGGGCGAGCTGGATTTAGAGGCTTGGCGATGGGACGCTCAGTCTGCGAGGGCACTTTGTGGCGCTGGGGTTCCACGGCGTCATGGCCTGACACGCAGCCACGGGCCGCGGCCCCGGCCCCCGCCGCCGCCGCAAACCTGTGGCGGAGCCGTCGCAGACACACTGTCTCAGGCACCTCTCCCTGCTCCAAATCAAAGCCAGCCCCCCTCACACACACTCGGCGGCGGCTGGAGACATTGTGTCGGGACCTGTAGACGCACCCCACCGCCGTCCCCCCGTCCCCCTACCCTCCTCATCTTCACGTGCTCTCTTTTGGGGAGAGTCTCTTTTATGTCTGTGTGGTTTTTGGGGGAGGAGGGTGGAGGGAGGGCAAGTGGGGGACAGAGGACGTGTAAAAAGCTTTCATGTCTTCCATAGGCTGTGCCACTTCATATATCCGGTTGTGTTCGTTTTTTACCCTTTGTACTGGTGGAAGACGTCAGGCTGGGGTCCGTGTGTGTGGTGTGTTTTTGTGTGTGTGTGTGTGTGTGTGTGTGTGTGTGTGTGTGTGTGTGTGTGTGTGTGTGTGTGTGTGTGTGTGTGTGTGTGTGTGTGTGTGTGTGTGTGTGTGTGTGTGTGTGTGTGTGTGTGTGTGTGTGTGTTTGTGTGTGTGTGTGTGTGTGTGTGTTGTGTGTGTGTGTGTGTGTGTGTGGTGTGTTTGTGTGTGTGTGTGTTTGTGGTGTGTGTGTGTGTGTGTGTGTGTGTGTGTGTGTGTGTGAAGGGAGAGACTAAGCGTCAGTATTGTGTCTGTTTGGGTGTGCGTTTTGTGTGTGTACATTTGGAGATTGCGTGTGTGTATAGGTTGTGTGTGTGTGTGTGTGTGTTTGTGTGTGGAGAGACTAAGCGTCGGCATTGTGTGTGTATATGTGGAGAGTAAATGTGTGTTTTGTGTCTGTGTGTGTGTGTGTGTGTCTGTGTGTGTCTATGGAGAGACTGGTAGCGTCCGTATTGTGCGTATGTGTGGGTGTGTGTTTGTGTGTGTATATGTGGAGAGAGTAAGTGTGTGTATAGATTGTGTGTGTGTGTGTGGGTGTGGTGTGTGTGTGTGTGTGTGTGTGTGTCTTTTTTCCCCCCTTCTTACCACACGGACAGAGTGGCAGCCAAGTTGTGGCCTGACATGCTATTCCATGCCTCTCCACCTGGGTTGCCAGGTCTAAGCCCGGAACATTCTGGAAGGGCGCCCGTGAGCAGACCTTAAGACCGTCTAGGGATCAGCTAATGAGCGGTTGTTTGAACTCCCGAAGTTTTGAAGAACTCATTTTTCTGAATTTTATCATTTTTATACATTTCCTCTATGTATACCATCTGGATGGTAACTGGGCTTTTTTCTCCCCCCTTCATGTGATGAAAAAATAAACATTCTAAGCAGATCTTTTTTTTTTTTTATGCACGGAAAAGTGAATCCGATTTCCATTTTCTTTGAGGGCACTTAAGACGAAAATGCTGAAGGGAAAGTTAATGCAATACAGCTCATTGTACATCAGTGAATCAGTGCAATGCTAGCAGGAGATACAGGCTTTGATCTCCTGTTCTGATGGGAGACGGAGGAGACATTCTCTCCTGCCCACGTTTCCACAAGCTAAGAGAGTGTGTGGATGTTCTTCCAAAATGTAAATTATCGATAGGATAGAAAGAGAAAGAAGAAAGAGGAAAAAAAAAAAGGGAAACAGAATCTTGTTGGCGGTTCTGTTCAGCACGGAGAGAGAGAGAGAGAGAGAGAGAGAGAGAGAGAGAGAGAGAGAGAGAGAGAGAGAGAGAGAGAGAGAGAAGAGAGAGAGAAGAGAAAGAGAGAGAGAGAGAGAGAGAGAGAGAGAGAGAGAGAGAGAGAGAGAGAGAGAGAGAGAGAGAGAGAGAGAGAGAGAGAGAGAGAGAGAGAGAGAGAGAGAGAGAGGTGTATAGGTTAGCAACACGATTGCAAACCGGATCTGTTTTTCCCCTGACGGATGCTCCCTCGTTCTACTTCCTAACCCCCACACCCTCCTTATTTCTAAGCAGCACTCCTTCTTGGGTTTCGCTGGCGGCGATATTAGTCCACTGTTGTCTTTATCTTTTAATGCCGCACCGTGATCTGCGGCGGCGGCGGAGATGCGGGGCCAAGAACGCATCCGTAGCAGAATGGCAGCAGCTTAAGACGAGGGAGGGAGAGGGAGTGAGAGAGGCAGGAAGGAGATTCCTGAGGAAAGCCAGAGTCGGTGTGTTTTGAATTAGAATCCTTTCCATTATGCACATGTTTTGATGCGTGTGTGTGTGTGTGTGTGTGCGTGTGTGTGTGTGTGTTTGCAGGGCAATACTGGGTACTGGAGGGGTGCCCATCCTGGTTATTAATTGACTTTGAGGTAACGTGTGTGTGTGTGTGTGTGTTTGTTTGTGTGTGTGTGTGTGTGTGTGTGTGTGTGTGTGTGTGTGTGTGTGTGTGTGTGTGTGTGTGTGTGTGTGTGTGTGTGTGTGTGTTTGTGTTTGTGGGGAGGGTGGTGGAGGGATAGGTACCCCTCAGGGGGGTAGTGTAGCATCAAACTGTCCACCCACACGACTGAACGCGACCTACACTCACTCACACACACACACACACACACACACACACACACACACACACACACACACACACACACACACACACACACACACACACACACACACACACAAGCGCGTCTGTAGCCCCCGGGCGTGCTTACCCGCAAAACCCCCCACCCGCTCCCCCCTTCCTCCCTCCCTCCCCTCCTTCCCAATGCATTTGACATCCACACAGCTCATATAAGGGGGAGACGGAGAGGAAAGGGGGGGGGGGGGGTGTACAACGCACCCCAACACCACCCTTTCCAACACCTTTTGCTTCCAGTGTTAATTTCTCACTGCTTGTAGGCAGGCAGAGGCCCCAGTGAGGCGTCCGCTGCAGATGCCATCTACATGTCGTTCCTATTGTACCCGCAGATCGCGGGGAGGGGGACTACCTTTTTCAGCATGTGACATCTCATTTCAAATCCCCAGCCGGTTCGATTCCATTAGTTGGGGGGGGGTTGGGTGTGGGGAGAGGGGCGGAGCGGCTACCCCCGGTGTTTCCCAAGCCGCACAGCGTACTGTTAGAGCCGCCGGTACGGCCGTCGCTGAGTGCGTTCGTAGGGGGGGGAAGTCTTCAATTGTTTTGGGCGGAGAAAACGGAGTAAGCGAGAGCACTCCAGTTGAACTGGAGCGCAGAAAATAATGGACAGCGATAAGTCCACGGTTAACATCAGAGAAACCACTTTGTGTTGTGTCTGTCTTTTCACTCCACTCCACCCCAAAACGGGGGGGGGGAGAAGAGAGTGAGCTTTCCAGCATGCGTTTATCTGGTTTATTTGATACTGTTTGGCTTTATTAACATTCAAACTCACCGCGACTCCCCGCTGTTTGGCGAGAGCGCTAAATACTCTGTGACACTTTGATTATACAGACAGGAAACCCCAAGTGATCCGAAATGAAAGGGTGCGGTTGGTCGACAGAGTACACTCTGCGAGCACGCCGCACCAGCAGAAGGGGTATGGGGGCATTCACACTTCCTTTATGCAAATACACGCTTTGTTTTTTTGTAAGCAGTTGCCAACCCTTCACAAGACCATCAGGTATTGGCTCTCTCGGGGGGGGGGGGGGGGGGGTCCCAAGCGTGCTCCCCTAGTTCCCATACAGAAGAGCTTCGACCTCGTGGTCTTTTGCAAAACAGAGACAGGCTCCCGTTCAACAGCAGAGCCTCCCGCGACAGCCCGCACTCGATTGACCAAAGGAAACGCAAAAGGAAAAACAAATGGAAAATCCCTGCACAGGAAAAACGGAGCTGCGCCAAAGCGGGAGCCATCAGTGCAGTTTACCTCTAACACGGTTACCATCTCCGGGAGCGGACCAACGGGATCCCCGCGGCCTGAGCAAAGGGGTTGAGCAATGCTGGCCCCCCCCCGGGTCATTCCCTTCCACCTGGTGGGCACAAGACGGCGTGCCGGCGTTAATGCAATTTTCCCCGCCTTGCGCTTAGCAAAAGTGTGTCAGAGTCCGTTGTGCTCTGAGCGGACGTGTTGGAGAAGGGCCTCAAAGCAGTGTGTAGCAGCGGCCTGCCGTTTGTGTGCGGCTTCTTGCCGCTACACAACATGTGTGCGTACCGTGGCTGACACGCCGCAGAAAACTGCGAGGCATTGCGCAGTGTGTGAGAGTAAGATGAAGCATTGTCTGTGGTGTGTCGGAAGCGAAATGCTGTATGTGAGCAGTGTGGAGGATTATTATTTGATCCAGCACATAACAAAAGGAAGTACTCGTTTGAAATAGAAGGTATCAAAGGCTTTGGAATCGTTTTTATGGGTTTGGTGGTCGACGATGTACTTTCTATATGGTCGTTTGTAAATGTGCCCACTTATTTAATTAAAGCTTTTCATTTGTCTAAGTCTGGGCTTTATTTGGCTTTATTTAGCCTTTTTTTTTTATTATATCTGTGAGAAAGGAACCGACCAAACTAAAGACGGCAGCTTCAGAAAGTAAAAGTAGTTTTAATTATCTTGATTTGCTCATTAGCACAGCCCAGATATATGCCTAACACATGTGATCAGATGGTTCAGTGTAAGGTTAGACCATGGAACTCCCCGCCCTTTTTCTTTGTGAAAACACTGTTTCACTGCACTGCACTCTGGCCAACGTGGAGATCTCAAGGGTCTCATTGAAAATATCATTGGAGTAAAAATTGGGAAAGGAAAACTGAACACAAGTCTATTTAAACATACACCGTATATACCGGGGGAACAAAGTAAAGGCCATAATCATGATGCAAAAGAAAAATAGCACCACAGATCCAAAATGGATGACGGTATAGAAGACGGTTGACCACAGGAAGCTCATCAGAGACGCGACCGAGAGGCCAACGTCAACCTCAGGAAAAGCCCTGAGCGGTACATTATGGCCCCGCTGTACATATGAAAACCATTTCATGTTGGGGTTTTTTCTGAAGTTCTGACTTTGAAATGGAAACAGAGGCAACCTTTTCAGAAGATTCATCCCGAAAAAGTACTTTCTAGTCCTGTTTGAATAACAAACTACAAAGGTCTATAACCACCTTAGAAAATGTCTTGGACCGTTATGGTGAAGGAAAGGTCAAAGTGATTAGTCCCAATTCCAAATCGCATGTGGATTATAAGACAGGACAACCTTATGTTTAACCAATCCAGTGAGCGTCCTTTACAACAGAGACCAGGCATTTTCTGCGGTGGGCACTGCAGCTTTCTTCTGGAAAGAGAGGAAAATTAAGGGCACCATTTATGAGGACAGAATAAATAAGTACTTTATTTAATCAAGGATAGAATGCTGGTACAACTGGGGCCGCTTTGATGAATAATTACAACAAATATGTGTTGCCAAACTTGTCTGATAATAAAAAATCGAGATCTAGCTCACGTACGCAGGACACACGTCCCTTTGTTATGCACAATTGAGGGAGAATTCGGTTTATTTTAAGGATAACTTCTTCAGGCGAATCCTGCTGTATTCAATATGGTCCAAAGAACATCTTGCACTATCATACTTACATAGTACATTATAGAATAATGTTAAATCATAATGAAAGGAATACCACACCACATTATGCCTTTATAAGTATTGAAACTATACAGTGGATCAACCCATAGGTAATCATTGACATTTTTATCATAGCTTAGACGGCAATCCATTGAAGCTATCAGCCGTTAGAACAGTTAAGGATAGGGAGTAGGCTGACTGCTCCCTGGAAGCATGGACCTAGCTTAACCAACTGACCGTTCAGTTGAGACACTTTAGAGTCACCGGCGTAATAAATCAAGGACTAATAGCGCTGTTACGTCCCTGTCATGTTGCGTGACAGCTTTAATATTACGCACATCAATCTTACATTGATTCCCTTGTTTGACTGGCATCATTCAGCTTTCCCCGTCTGCCTCGGTGTTAATTCACGGAGCTCGGACCAGGAGGACATAAGTTCACATTAAACTGTGAGGACGTTCCTCCAAACACATTACCGATGGGCAGGAGCACAGCAGTGTGACTGCGCTAAATATTACAGGGGGTTAAAGAGTTCCTGTAGAACAGTTGAGTTATGCGCCGTGCATCGGGAGCATCATGAATACGTTTGTTTGAATCCCTTATGAGGGGGTGGGGAGGGTGGAGGGGGGAGGGGGGGTGGTGGTGGTGTGGTCGGAGGTTCTGTAGGGGTTTGAAAGCTGAGTCGCAGCCAAAGGTACACAGAAGGCTTTTACCCAGAAAGAGAAATTAACACATATGGCGAAAGTGATGTGAAACAGTGCCAATACGAGAGCCCTGCAGATGCTGCTACACCGCCCCCTTTCCCCCGCACCCCACACACACACACACACACACACACACACACACACACACACACACACACACACACACACACACACACACACACACACACACACACACCCAAGCCACCACAGATGATGTACTCAACACGCAGCCGATTTGGAGAGTGGTCATTGTTTAAGTGGGTCACACTGTGACCACATTAGCCCGGCGTCGCCAGGGTCCACCCTGGGTGTGTGTGTGTGTGTGTCTGTGTCTGTGTGTATTTGAGTGACACGTGCTCTAGTGAATCCTTAAGACGATCTGAGCCGCCAATACCACCCTAACCCTCACCATCACCCCCCTCCCACACACACACACACACACACACACACACACACACACACACACACACACACACACACACACACACACACACACACACACACACACACACACACACACACACACACACACACACACACACACACACTCCCTTAAGCTCCAGCTACCTACCTAGCGAGAGTGGAGCCAGCTGTGTGAGGCGAAGAAAAACAGTCAAAACATTGAATGTGTGCTGATCCGTACCTTAATAGTCGATGTCACCACAGATAGTCCTTTGGCCCCGAGGCCCCCAGAGCCAGGTCACGGCCCAGGGACACGGTAAACCTCCCCAACAAGAGCCTCCAGGTTTGCAGGCACATATAAAAAAGAACAGCCACCCCCGCTCATAAAGCTTTTATTGTGAAGTCCATAAAACAGTGAATGCATTAAACAGTTTCATTGGGTTGTTAATTGATGCTGCTTTAAATAGTCCGGGTGTCGTGCAGAGCTGCCGGTGTTGACTGCAGCCTACGTGCTTGTTTTTGATCTAGGTACTAAATATGTGTGCGTGTGTGTGTGTGTGTGTGTGTGTGTGTGTGTGTGTGTGTGTGTGTGGTGTGTGTGTGTGTGGTGTGTGTGTGTGTGTGTGTGTGTGTGTGTGTGTGTGTGTGTGTGTGTGTGGGGGGGGGGGTTGATGTATATTGCATGTGTGCGCGCATGTGTGTGTGTGTGGTATGTTCATTAGCGTTTAATATTTCATACCTTAGGGCTGTAGTGTTTGTTGACTTTGAACGTGTCACTCCGAGACGCCCTCCCCCCCCACCCACCAACACCACCAACCACCACCACCACCACCACCACCACCACCCAACTGTTTGTCTAGGGTTCACTCCCAGCTGAAAAATCCCCCAGTGATTTTTTTTTCTCTTTCTTCTTCCATTTTTCTTTAATTTATCTTGAAAGCTGTGAGTTAAGGTTTGTTTGCCCCACCCTCCTTTCTGTTAATTCACCATGCAGTTGTTCCCGGTGCCTCCCAGACACTGATAAGGGGGCGCACGTTCTCGCGGCTCACTATCTGTGTTCTAACATTCCGCCCTGTACTGTATTGCTTCCAGGGGCCGCCCTCCTCCACCTCCTCCTCCTTCCTCCCTCCCTCCCTCCTCCTCCTCTTCCTCCTGAGGAAGGTTCTAGGGCACTAGTACCGAGTACACTGAGCAGCCGTGGCAGAACCTACGAGCGACGACCCAGCGACCCACCCGTGCGTGAACGGCTTTGCCTGTTTTGGGCGTCGCGTTCGGAGCCCGTTGTCATCCCCTATTCCGCTCCTCCTTGCAACGGAGTCGAGTAACAATCATTTTTCTCCCCCTCCCCGTAATTAAAGCTTTTCTTTTTTTTCTCTCTCTCTTTTTTCCTCTGCCTTTTATCCTTCCCCCTTGGTTTCAGTTCGCCCAGGGTGCAATGGGAGGCAAGGCGGTTCAGGGCTTAATGTGTGAGGTTGCTAGATGGGGCGCATCGCGGTGGTAGCTGGAGGTGCTGGATGACTAGACTGCGTAGCCTTGAGCCGCGGCCTGCTCACTCATCTCAGCCTCACAGGGAAGCACACTTCCTCAACCCCTCCCGCCCCCCAACCCCACCTCCCCACTCCACCCCATCCAAGAAAGGAACGGTTAGCCCAGTCTTTTGTTTTTTTTCCCTCCCGTGTCCAGGGCCAATGTCTTTTTTTTTTTCTGCAGGGGGGGGGGAAAGGGTAAACAAACAAGAGAAATGAATGCGGCAAACAAAATGATCCAGCTTCTGCTGG
>OLKM01001624.1:65000-70000 GCA_900291075.1 Melanogrammus aeglefinus
TTATTCAGATATTGAAATCAATGGGACACGTGTCCAGGTTATATGAACATTGATAGTGTTTTCCCTGGCAGATACGGTTCCAAAAAGCTATTTTTAAGCTCTTGCTGGATTCAAGACAGTCTGGAATCATATTCAACATTATTACATTAAGCTAAATCTATTCTAAACAGCCCCCCCCCCTCTCTCCCATACATAGACACAATCATTTATCTCTCTTGATGAGAGAGATACATCTCTTGATTTACATTGCATGTAAAACACATGATTTAATTATCTAGATTAGCTGCTGTTCAACGAGAATCCAGTGCAGAAGTAAATTATATTCTTAATAACCAACACCAAGTGTCAAATAATGATTGGATTCCTTCATATAAACAATGTTTTTATTATAGAAAGATCAACATTTCCTTTGAATTCTGCCTTAATTGTTGGCACTGGAAAATATATAATGACCTATTATTAAGGCATTTTAAAGAAAATATACAAACGTTATAAAAGGGCATTATTTATGTTACTCATTATTTATTCATTAATTTCATTCATCCAAATAATTCAAATTACTTCACTATCCAAATGATATGACCTCATTATACATATGCTTTGTTTAATTTAATTTTGGTAGAAGTATCCTGCACAACACAGGATCACCACAACATCACCGACATCTGACCGAGAGTAATGTTGACCAATAACATGGCGGCGTTAATGAAAGAGCTACGTTGAGATAACACAATTCAAACTCAATAACATGAGCTGTACACCCCTAATATGCAGCAATACACAATTAGTCGCGGAACTATAGAAGCATTTCGTAAGCACATATCATTCAAATGAAGACGCGGTGACTTGGATTGAGATTTGTGGACACTGCGCGTACTGCATTACTGTGGGGTGGGGCATCTCTTGAGGAAGTGCCTCACCATAATGTCTACTGGTTATAAGTTATACCTGAGTTACTTTGGGATTGAGATTTTGGCAGGTGTTGAATTTGTGCAAATGCAGCTGATGGTGTAGAAATAATTCAAGCCAAATACCCTTGGCATTGCAATGTCATTGCATTGCAAGATAATAAAAAAAGGTGCAGTTCAAATTGTACTGCCGTTTTAGAGCGCGGCAATTTCCCTCACAGACCTCGCTAACATTTAAGAAAGCAGTATGTCAGTACATTCCATTTCTTTCAACTCTGCACACATTGACCAACATACAAATCTGGAGCTTTACCCCTTCAAAGGACCAGACCTCACGGTCAGACACAGGGTTGGGTGTTGGGGGGGGGGGGCTACTACATGCCGAGGTCAAAGATGTCGCGGCTCTCCATGAGGATGAACTCCACTATCTGGTTCTGGTAGAGCATGTTGTAGGCCATGTTGCCACAGTCCATCTCGGGCCACATGAGGGTGGGGCCGAACACGATGCTGACTCCTTGGCTGGACATCAGGTTCTTCGTTGAGCAGGCGAGGACTCTGTCGAAATGAAGACCAAACCGAGATTAAACAAACCCGTTGACGCATCTTTAGAAACCAAACGTCATACCTACAAATCAATCTGGTAATCGACCAAACCGATCCCTCACCCATCCACTCCACCCCGCCGCTCCAAAAAACAGAATCCATTGGCACACACCGTTCAAATGGAGGTCCACATCCGAGCCCAGTTTCCTCTGGTCGAACGGCAGCACACATATACTTAACACAAGGCTCTGTGCACCTCTTGGCACACGTCCCCCTCGTGTCTTCTTCCAGTGTAAACCAAAGTACCTTCAAGTTATGTCTTCACAGTCGTCGGTTCAGTAGGTTTTACCCCTGGAGTGGCCCCCTTGTCTGAAGTGTATCTCGTTTCTGAACTGGCAGGCGGTACTGTGTTATTTAGTGAAGCCGGCTTTAGGTGCTCCGAGATCCAGGTTTCAGCCACGGCTCAAACCTCACTCACTCCCGCCCTCCACGGCCGCAAGTTTCGTCAACGGCCGGTGCGCCTTGCAGAACATCCATCCACCCGAAAGGGGGGGGAGTTCTAAAAGTAATGCGGGTCGAGGTTTAGCAGCGCCGGCGTCTGGGCTAGCGGGGAAACCAGACAAAACTTGGCTTTGGGGGGGAAAGTGCAGATCCGCATTCGGCTCGTGTAAGACTTGAAACTTTCTGCGGTCAGGAGGAAAAACTGGTTGTGAAGCAGAAAAAGAAAACGACACTGTGTTCACCTCGGTTGGACTTTGGTGGAAATAAAAAGAGTGGCGCTCGGGGGGCGAACCGTCTTTCCCCTTACAAGCAGATTCTATGAAAAGGTGTTCCATTAAACAAGGGACACCCTGGGACTTCTACTGGGAGTATCTGAGGACTCATGGGCGTTGTGGTTCTGGGTATATGTGTGTATATTCCTTTCTATGTGTGGGTGAACTGCAGGGATTTGTAATGAGAAGGGATTTGTAATGAGAAAGAGACACAAAGGGCAGAGAGAGAGAGAGGGAGAGAGAGGGAGGGAGAGAGGGAGAGAGAGAAGCTTGGGACTACGGCTAGTGCTTGCATTCTCCTTGGGCTGAGGCTTGGCTTGGGGACAGGAACAGGCCGAGCCATTTTTGGTGGAGGACCAGCAGCTCCACGGAGGACGTCGCCCGCAGGCCTCGGGGCCCGTTATGGAGTGAGGCCTGGAAGGGGATGGAAGGACTGTGGCGCGGGGCCCCTCTCCAAGCTGTCAGTGGGCGCTTGACGAAGCGTTCTGAGGTGGGGATCCTAGTCCCCTCCTTGCCCCTAAACCAGGGGGGGTGCGCGCCTCGAAGCGTAATTGCATCCAAAAGGTATTGTCAGCATGCCAGGCATGTTCATGTTTGCGATGCAGTGGCGTGTCTCAAACTGCTGTTTGGACGAGCTGAGCGCCATGTTATCTAGGCCCTTGCAAGTCGTAAAACACAAAGCGAAAACACGCGTTGTGAATCGTTCGCCCAGGATAGCACACGCTGCCATCGCATGCGTTCACGGTACGCATGCACACACACACACACACACACACACACACACACACACACACACACACACACACACACACACACACACACACACACACACACACACACACACACACACACACACACACACACACACACACACACACACTTGTTCATTAAGTGTGTGTTCACTTTGTTCTCGTTGAATGTGTTCTCAATCTCTCCGAAGGCAATACTTATATTAAGGTCAGAGTGGGGATATCTCTGTATCATAATGCATCTATCACCTCTTAAAACTTGGCCAGCGATGTTTAATTGCATGTGATGGCCAACATCTTGGCCTGCCATATGTCATTAGACTATGGACCAAGTATGTGCGTGCTCTGCATAGCCCTTAACCTCATTAACGAACTCAAGTCCCGACCATCATCTTCATTGGCATAATCATTACGAATAATTATTCTCATCTCACGCTCGGCAAAGACGTTTTCCTTGGAATATGTCTTTAATCTGCCATGCCTCAAAACATCTGCTCGGAGGTAACAACAGCAACAAAAGAACAAAAGCCAAACATGATACTGTATTGTCTGTCCGTGGGTGATGAAGACCAACGTGAGAAGACAATAATATAAAACGTTTGTTATTATATAGTTTTATACGACCATACGGTGAGGTATGTGCACGAGACACACAGCGTCAGCAAGCTTGGAACTAAAACAGCCAAGCAGCAAAAGTAGCCGCGTAAAGTTAACCTAACGCAATCCAGATTTAAGGCTCAGTTTATTCCAGGTGGGCATTAAAATGCAGGAAGTAAATTCATTGCTATTCAATTACCTCTGCTACTAAAAGCACAATTACCAAGTTTTACAATATCACGGCTCCTTTGCGGTTTCCACGTGAAGGAAGGACCAGAGCATCTGCCACACAGTTCTTGGCTCTACCAGGGAACACTCTTTTGATTTTGTTGAGTTGTAAACGTAGAAATAATAGAAAACAAACAAACAAAGGGAGACAGATACCTTGCTCCTAAGCTTGAACAAATAAAAGGGACCTTGGTTTACTTTTGAGCGACAATATATTAGAATAGGTCAGAAGTTGACCGCAGAGTACAAACAACAAAACGACTCATTGGGGTAAATGTTGGATGACCTTTTGGTCCTTTTAAGGGCTCCATGCGAGTTTCCGAGATTTGTATGTTAACTGTTTGATGCTGACATATATACGAAGGGAACGACTTTCTTTGCCAAGGCTCTGCGCCATGCGTACTGCGTAGTATTTATTGTGCATTTCTGTGACTAAGTGTTTCGGGGTGTGTCCCTGAGTGCAGTGTAAGTGAAACCCGATTAGAAACATGTACACGCTATAATTTCCCATTTATGTCTGCAATTAACCTCAGCCCCGTGCGTGTACACAGTACATCACTGTTCCATGCCTGTCCTGGCATCAGCATTTTAACTTAATTAGAATCGTACAATGATCTAAGGGTCTGGATTGCCATGCCTAATGGCCCACTAATGATCTCGAATAAGGAGACTCAATTATTAAAGTAATTCTGCTGTATATTCACAGGAGGAATACATCACCTTGTACCGTGGCGGCCCTGTCCTGATTCTTCAGCTCTCTGGCAATCAGACGCTAGTGTTAATTCAACAGCTCCCCCCTCCACACCGGCCCTTTGGAGCCTCTCGTTCGTGCCACCCCCTGGACTGATCCATGACACGGATCCTTCCCCATGGCGCGTCGGGCACCCATCGCCGTCCCCTCCGCCTACACCTCCTCGCTCTCTGGGGGGGGGTTTTGACGTCAACCACTTTAGCTGTCTTTCACTTTCTTTTGACGGATCACGGGGCGGTCGCTCCGACCGCTAATGCAGGCATACTTCCTCTATCCCCCCCCCCCCCCCAACCCCAAACAGTAATTCAAGGGGTGTGGTGAGGAGGGGGCGATGGTGCCATGCACAATAGCAAGTGCCCGGCGTGCCTAGGAGGTGACCATAGGGCTCTTGATGTGAACTGACGAACCACTGATATCCTGCTCCGTGCCCCCGACATGGGCTGACGTGCAC
>OLKM01001624.1:72500-118406 GCA_900291075.1 Melanogrammus aeglefinus
ACAGGTAGGCTGAACAGACAAGGGAACGTGAAAAATCGGGAGGTACAAATAAGCGCTCGTCGCTTCGTTCCTGATTTCATTAGGGTTCTGCCGAGCCATTTGTTTCTTTGGCACAAAGTGACACAGAGTAAAAGGTAGCGAGAGAAAAAAGAGAGACAGAGGGAAGATAATCATTTCCAGAATGCGGGAGGGAGAAAGGAGGGAAGGAGGAGTGCGCCTGCAGCCATCCTCCAAGGGCGATTGTGCAGGAATATGAATAGGGAGCCTTTGGACTAATTGAGGAACCTGGCATGCAAAACCAAACAGACAAACACATTTTCCCACCGCAGCCAAGGGGTATGTTCCAGTTAGGGAGGGGCTCATAAATCTGAGATGAGCCGCTTGGCCCCTCTCTCGCTCTCGGTCTGTCTGTCTGTCTGTGTGAGGCTGGTAAATATGGAGAGGAGATGGGGATAGAACACCTCTCAGGGGACGCGGGGCTGCGGCCATATGGCCCCCTCGGTCGGGCCAGGACAGGCAGAGTGGACAGGGGCCAGTCTTCTTGCTCACGCAGCACCGCCACCGGTCACCCCCCCCCTCCAGCCCCTACCCCCCCCCCCCCGCCCGCGCACATCTCATGTGGGACCTGGAGAGTGCTGAGGAAGGCCAGGAGAATGTGTGACCTCCCGCGTCCTCTCAAAACTGCTAGTTTGACCCTCCTGTCAATCTGCTGTTCTCTGGTAAAGGGGATAACATGATGCACGACAGCCCTGACTCAGGGATTATACTGACAGTTGGTGTGTGTGTGTGTGTTTGTGTGTTTGTGTGTGTCTGTGTGTGTGTGTGTGTGTGTGTGTGTGTGTGTGTGTGTGTGTGTGTGTGTGTGTGTGTGTGTGTGTGTGTGTGTGTGTGTGTGTGTGTGTGTGTGTGTGTGTCTGTCAAGCAACTGTGTTAATTCTGAATAAATGTGCAGCATTATTTACTGTTTGGCAAATTACAACTTTTTCCAGAAATTGTTTGACACTAATATTCAGAGCAATTTCCAGTGACTCCAAATACATGTCATTAATCATTTTGCAACTTGCTCAAGGATACCTACAGAGGCTGAATCGGGGATCAAACCCAGAACCTTTCTGCAAGGAGTCAAGCATCCTGTCCACTACATTGTCCTGTCCACTACATTGTCCTGTCCCCCAGTACGTAAATACGGCATTCAAAAAGTATTTTTCAAACCTTAATGATGTTAATGTGGCCATTTTCGGGAAGTGATTAATATTACCTCTGGAGGTGACCAAACAGGAGCTTCATGGTGTCCAGGTTGGGCTTTGGAAGCTGCTGGATCAACTTCTTCACAGCCTGCACCTTCTGCCTCCGATCCTTGGTTTCTGCACAGACGAGGAGCAGGTGCACAGATGACATTACATATTAGTTCGTCAACTGTGTGTGTTGTAAAGTGATCCATCGACACACTTTGAGTACTCTAATTGCTTTGGTAATTAAAAGTCACTCCAAAAGTACGGCATGACATAGTTATCACAAGTCATCAATCAAATCAAGTAGAAAAAAAGTTTCACACCCAGCGTATTACCAGGAAAAGCAGTCTCTGCCATGTGTAGACGGATCAATATGAGAGACATGCTACTTGTGCACTTGCATGAAAGCCGCAACGGTAGTGACTTTCTGTAGAAGTTGTTGATTACAGGAAGCCATTAGTTGCATATTCTTTCACAGTGTAACACGAGCCTTGATTACTGACCAATTAGAGACCATGCGGGGATGAACACTATCACACTCTTCCTCGCGGGACTGTGGATATTGGCACTAATGCAGATGTTGGGAGTGTAAAGGAAATGACCCACATCCTCCCTTTTGCTCCAGCTTTTGGAATCTTGATCTTCGACCCAAAGGGACACAGGAAACATCGAGACAACAATCAGGTAAAGAGCCACGATATGCCAGCGAAACCGCCCGGACCCCAGGGCGGCTCTGACGAGTCTCCTGAGACGACTCTCGCCAGCAATCAAGAGGAGAAGAAAAAAATAAACCTTGAGCACATGGGTCAGATAAGTTAGATTATCTGAGTGGAGAAAATCCTCAATTAAGTCCTCAAAGACCCAGGGACATCAATGGCACCAGCGATTCAAGCTCCTTTTCTCCCCAAATTTTGGAACAGCTTTGCTCGCTAATCCAAACAGATGTTTGCCCTTGTGTAAATCTATTCTATTTAGGAACAGTTGGGCCCACATGTGCATGTGTCTTTACTGTATCATTCGTCAACTTGCCCCAAATCAGGGAAAAGTTCGAAAAACGTGGAAGGCATCCTTTTAAGTGAAAACCGGATCCCTCTGCTTAAAAGCGGAAACAAAGTCAACACGTGAGCCGCTGTTACTAAGCTCCACATGTCGCCGTATCCAAGCTACCGCTACAGCTTTGCCGCAGTTCATCTGTTGAATAAGCAACCTGTTTATTTCATTACATATTTTCACGCTTCAACTGTTTTTCAAAGTGGAACACATTCCCACCGTACATCTGTCGTACGCGGCAAACTGCTCTCACTCTAGGACGTCTCCAAGCCGTCCGAAAACAACAAACCCCGGATAACCCACCCAGGAGAGAGCTTGTTAGTCCCCCCGTCCCCGCCCTGCCCGGCGAGAGCCCTATTTAGGTTAAGCGGGTAACCTGGAGAGCCGTAATGGCGTCTGCCCCCGTGTGTTCTCATTAGGGCCAGGTTGTTAGCAGACGCATTCAGGACAATGTTTGGCCCCGCTGTCTGTTGCAACGCTGAGGCGCCCCTTGAGCACGGCGACAGCAGATGTCGGCGTGTACACCGAGCTGGCACAGGCACAGGTGGCAGATGCCCGCGTTGGGTGCCAACCCCCGCCAGTTGGGCACAGATGGACAAGCACGTTCAGGGAGAGGGAGTAGGGGCCTTGACCTTCTGCCGTACTGTAGGTGAGCTCCTCGGTGGAATGCGCAGCAGCACTTTTTTTTTATTTTATCCCCCGTCCCCCGTCCCCTTGAGGGATGGAAAAAAAATGTTTTAAATGAGTGTTTAAGGATCATCCCTCCCCGGGATCGACGCTGTCGTCGAGAACGGATACAGTTCAAATACGGATTCTTTAAATACGAAAAGGGAGCGCCACTGCTTTTCTGATTCCGATGGCGGAAAAAAACATTTTTTTTTCCCGGCATCTGTTGTTGTGCGCAAACTATCAGCAGTTTCCCTAGTAGGCTTTGAAATATTTAATCTAGTCTCTATTGCTGGCACAATGGACATGATTCATTAATTACTTTGCCGTTGGTGGCAGACATATTGGAGATGCCCCTCAGCCTACCATTGCGGACAGATGGTGCGGACGACGTCATTAATTTAAAGCAGGCAGAAATGCTAAGATTGAGCCATCTAAATGTGCTGAATCACCCGGGCTAACGACGCGCATTGGGAGAGGACAGGAGCGAGGGGAGACGCCCCGCCATGCAAACCTAGCCAACACGCAACAGAGTCCATTTACAGTCACTGCATCAACCGGCTCCTCAATCTCTTTGTGGTGAAATAATATTATCGTAGATCACTCACGATCACCATCAACAAACACTAAAGGTAACGAGGGTTTGGGGACATGATTGGGGGAAATATTGTGGGCGAGTGACTTTTTAAGTCGCAGAAGTCTTAGTGGTCATTAGTCATGTCAGGTCCCTCAGAAAGGCCCCCGGCCCCGGCATTAGGCTGCTTTTCGGGCACCTTGAGGGACTAAAGTGATTTATGGCCTGTTATGACAGGAGACCATTAAAACTCCCAGAAGAGCTCTGCTTACAACAACACAAACAAATATGACACAGTGGAAATGAAATTCAATATAGTGACCAGAGGGGTGGGGAGGATGTAACGAGCTGCAACAGGCCCTTGTTCAACAGCTCAACTGACCTGGAAATTAACAAGGTACAATTTGTTTGTCCTGCTTGTATTGATTTCAAATAATCAGCAAGCGTCAAGGATCATTCCTATTTTGTATTTGTTTAAAGGACAATTCCATCTGAATCCTCCTGAAAAAATAATTGACTATTTATACCCTGTACGTATATATATATATATAATATATATATATTATATATATATATATATATATATATATTATATATATATTATATATATATATATATATTCCTTTAATTAATTATCTCAGTAAAATATATGATTAACCAGACAATAGCTTCAAGTTTTTCAATGTATTTAATTATTATTTTTGTTCATCCCCTAGATAAGTGTTTCAATCGGTGACACAGTGACTGGATACACATTCGGTTCCTAAAACTGCTGTGTATCTAATCCCATTACAAATAGAGGGACCTAGTTTGTTTCAAGACTGCCTGCTGCACAAGGCTGTCTCCAGGCTCGCTGTACTGGCTTACCCCGGCCCCGTCAAGGCAAATATTAGCAGAAAGCAAATAATCCTGCAGGTTGTGATTAAGATTTTAAATGGATCCCAATTGTGTGCTTTTGGTTAATGAATAACAAAGTCTTAGAGGATGGCGCTTGTAATTTATTAAACATGAAAAGCTCCTTGATGAAATATAGAAACTAGATATATTTTTGCATTTCAAACGATTTGCGTGGCCAGCTTACTTGCATGCAAATGAGGTGGAGTTTCAAAGAGTTGTGAAAAGAATTCCTCTAATAAGTAAGATTGAATTTCTCTGTTTCACCGCAATAGGTGTCATCTCGATCAGAGGTAAATAATTGAAGGGCGGCACAACATGCACACGAGCACGATTGTGCAGCCTGGAATTTATTTATTCCGTCGTTGCATATTTATGCAAGGGCTTCGCTCCGAACCCCACAACAGAGTAACACACAAACATAATTAATACTCATTAAGAATAAGTGAATAATCAATCTGACTGATAATGGCTCTGCTGTGCTCAATAAGTCTGTCGGCATCAACGAAAAATACATTTCTGAGCAACAGAACTATAGGCTTTGTTGGCTTATGCGTGTATTGTGCAGCAGAGGTAACAAAGGCTGGGTTACATCTGAGACTTTCAGATGTTTTTCTTTCTGTAATCTTGATGATTAATTTAAACTAAGCCGTACCATAAAAATGTACAATAATTCCTATGTAAATGGGGTTTCTTTGAAGCGGTGTGCTACTGCGGATGACCTGGAACTAGAAGTGGACATTACCCTTTTTCCAAGACAGATCCATATTAAATATGCATCTCATGGGCTGACCCAATTGTGGCCAACCTTGCGTTATATAGAATATAGCCGTGTGATGCTGTAATACAGATCCTTGGCGGGCATCAGAGTTGTGATTATGAACATGAATATGGATATCCAAAGTTAGGATATCCATCTGTCAGTTTGTGAACATGTGAGTCCTGTGTTCAAAAGCGGATTGCGCCGGTAGTGAGTAACTCACACCTACAGGTATACCAACACTTTCGCTTTGCAAAACCCAACAGATGTCATTGGCTCTCTTCAAACGCGACCATATTCTGAGCTTTTTTTCATTTTTTTACCCTTCTGTGTTAGTAGTGTGAATACATTTGAAGGAAGTAAATTCAGCTAGTTTGATGAGTGTGTGTGTGTGTGTGTAGGTGTGTGTGTGTGTGTGTGTGTGTGTGTGTGTGTGTGTGTGTGTGTGTGTGTGTGTGTGTGTGTGTGTGTGTGTGTGTGTGTGTGTGTGTGTGTGTGTGTGTGTGTGTGTGTGTGTGTGTGAGGGGAGGGGTGAGGGGGTGGGACGGGGGTGTAGTCCCTGGCATAGCTGAGATTGTGAAGCGGTATTCATACTATCTGTTCTCGCCTGGGTGGCCCAGTTACAAACTCACATGACTCCATTTCCATGGTTACTCAGGGCACAGACAAGGACCAAACAACTAGGGAAAATATGTCTTTACCTAATTAGCATTTTCAAAACGGAATAACATTACATTTTTCTCGACTTCTCGCCAATTTTTTTATTTCCGTGCGACTTAAAGGGGAAACATTTTTTTTAATAGAGGTCAACTCAAAACGGTAAAAGCAAACAACCACGTATGCATAGATATGCACACATGTACACACACACACAAACAAGGCAGCCGTGCATTCAGACTAACACATCGATATCAGTGTCACTGACAATACCGAATAACCCACAGCCTTGCACAAAGCCTCACTTCTCTACCCGTTTACACATTCATTAATAGTAATACTTAAAAAACACATTTACATATCCCCCCCCCCCCCAGCCTCTACCTCCCACCTCCAACCATAAAAAAAAAACTGAAACAAGCAAAACAAAAACAGCCCCATCCCCAACAGCTTTACTCCTCAAAACGACATGTATGTCACCGCTCGACAAAGATAAAACTCAATTCAGCGGGGCTGGATTGATTTTGCCGGAGAACAAAAAGGCACGCTTGTCTGTGGGACAGGTGGCTGGAGATTCCAGATCCCCCGCTCTGATACTGGGGCCACATGAATAATAGATCTGGCTACGCCGGTGCCAGGATCGTGGCCTGCAAACACAGCTGCTGCGCTCCACCATCCAAGAATGAACAGCTCACAGGGTGGGGGAGGGGAGGGGAGGGGGGTGCGAGGGATAGGGGGCGGGGGGGGGGGGGAATGGGCCCCACCTGAGCACCACGGCTCAGGGGTGTGTGTGTGTGTGTGTGTGTGTGTGTGTGTGGTGTGCGCGTGTGTTGTTGTGTGGTGGGGGGGGTGGGGGGGGGGGGGGGGGTTGGGGGAGAGGGGTGAGAGAAATAATAGATAATGACTTGTGAATAACCCCTTCTGCTAAAGAGGGAGAGAAACAGGAAAGATTGAGATGGAGATGGGAGAAGGAAAGGTAGGGAATACATTAAAGCAACAGGAAACGTTGCGTCGACCCGAAAACGTATGAACCGTGACTACACCGTGACTACAATTAGTTTAAAATGTGGATGAAAACAAACATTGCGTCATCCGTTTTCAAATCTGTAAAAAACAGTTATAGAAACATCCTCAGACGACTGCAGTCTCAGACGGGCCCCATGGGGGCCCACACTCATGTTAGGATTTGAGCGCCGGATTCCAACGTGAGTCTGAGTACACAGATACGCTCGGGCTTCAGGGTCCCGCTCGGTTGAAAACTCTCGCCCACTAATCTGGCAGCTGGGGGATATCAATTAGGAGGGCTGGTGATGTGAGCCCACTGTAATGATCCCACCTCTCTTTTCAACACGGCCCATCCAGAACCTCAGAGGATCTCCCCCTTAGCAAGGCAACCCCATTAAGGGTTGAGCCAAGATGGCTGCCGAGGTGCTAATGATGTCGACCCGTCTTCTAAATCAGCACCAGGAGACCGCTTCCCCGCGCCCTTAAATAGAGGCTGATGGATGGCCACAGGGCAGAGAGTCACTCGCATATCAATATGTGTGTCTTGTGACACGGCCGCGGCATTGCTGCGGCAAGTACCGATTTCTGTGTGTTTGGAGGAAACGCGGATGCTTATCTGACTGAAAGATGCAAATCAAGTCATTCCCCAGTGGGCTAATATCACGTAGATCTAGGTTATTCCGTTTTTTCATAATTTCCTTTTTAGACGTATAACGGGTTAAGTGGATGGCAAGCGAACGGTTCCCTCAGAAGTGAGCAGCTCAAATCACCGGCAGGATTGTTTAATCTGCGAGCGAGCGGAGAGACGCCGTCGAGGCTGTCACACTCTTTAAAAAAAAAAAGAAAAAGTACAAAGCGTTCGTTTGAAATGTAAACGAAGGTGCTCGGGCAAAACATCTGCTAACATCTCTCTCGCTCGCTCTCTCTCTCTCTTCTCTCTCTTTTTACCGGTCCCTGGTATTACCCACATCACGTTTAGTCTCCTGAATCGCGGTGTGCGAGTCTCCACCCATGGCCGTTTGATCTGGCGGGGGAGGGTGGAGCGTGGGGGGGGGGGGGGGGTGCTGCAGGGAAACGTGTAGCAGGTTAGGATAATTACTCACCTCCTGCTATGAGGGGCTTGCTCCGCCGCTAATTAGTTGTCTAAACGCTGTCTGTGACTCATCAACAACGCACACGCTTATCTGATTAAACTGCTGGAACCACCTTGAGTGCCACTGGGTATTCTGGCCTACATATTTTTGAAGGCATGTAAATATTTATTGCCAAATTATGCCCCCACCTTGGGATTGTTGGCAATCTTGCTTTCAGGGGGTTTATATATTTTTTTCTTGTCTTTCGGGTAGAGCGAAAGAGATGAAAGATGGGCTAAAGATTCGATCAAAGCAAGACCGATGATGAATTATTTATAGGACGGACTATCTGAAATCAGTAGCCTCCACAATTTTGTCGTCAATTGAGCAGATATATGATATATATACATGATAGACATACATAATACCGAGCCAAGCACTGCGCCCTTATCTCAAGGCTATGTGAGCAACTGAATACGTTAAATAAACATGCCTCAGGTTTGGAGGTATCATGTGTTCGAGTCACACACTGAACCCCCCCCTCCGTCCCAGAGTTCAACCCCCCCACCCGAGGACAGGAACACAAGGCTCAGGTAGCGTTTCAGCGCCAGACACAGACCTTTAATGGCATTGTTTATACAAGGTTACCGCGACGGCGGCGACATCCTGCCGCCTGATCGGCCCGGCGTCTCGGGGCCTAATTGAGAGGTGAGACGGTGGTGGGGGTGACATATGAGTGGCTGGAGGGTCTGGTGACAGCTCACGTCTGAACCCTGGACGGAAGGGAGCGGGGCTTGGAAGTGGGGCGCTGAGGCACCAGAATTCCCATTCCGGTTCGGGGGAATTAATAGGTGGGGCGATGATGTTGATCAAAAGTGTTGTATCAAAAGGAATGGATGGAAATTAAAGTGGAATGATTAGGGATTTTGAGGAAAAGATTAAACATTCAAAATTGTTTTTGTAAAGATAGCTATAAGCAATATATTATCTAGTTATCTTGGCAGTTTCGTTGAGTTTATATATCTGGTTCTACTTGTTTATTACGTTTATATTATGGGGCTTTTTGGAAAGAAAAACCCTTTCCTCTTGAAAATAGGCTGCCAATCTTTTGTACCTTCATAGATTGCCTCATCTCATCCGCCGTGACGAGCATAATTGCGTTTCATTTTCACACTCTTAGAATTGAAATTGCGATCCCAATTCATCTGAAGTGAAACATCACGGCTAACTCCGGACTGACCAGCGTCAAGGCAGGCATGCTATTGATTGCGCCTCTGTTGCTAGGGCACGTAGCGGAAACATCCACTTTGCTTATCAGCCCAATCCCCAGTGGTCGCCCTCTCCAGCTTGCAGAGTGAGAAATAGTTTAGTCTATAACTGAGCTGCCTTAAGGGACAGGAATTCTAGAGGCAAACAGCGGCACATACTGTAAACAGGATTAAGGCTAATACGCCGCTGGGCCAAATGAATTTTTCCCTATGTAAAACCTCCGAAATGCATAAAATATAGTCTTCTACGAATACCGAGCGCTACTCTTGACACAGTACAACCCGACGGTCGTGATCGGGGCTGAGACGGGGTGATCGGATGTCGACGGCAGGAACATGACATTTAAGGGGGCGACACTTTGACAAACAAATATAAAAAGTGAAGTATGCGCTACCCGGCCCTGGCCAGGATGGCAGGGTTTGGCCTGACACATGTGGTGTTGACAGCCACACGCATCTGGCCCCTACTCACTTATTGCCTCGACGAACAGCTCGAAGAATCGGAAGGGAAACAGCGGCTCCGGCAGCTCGCGGAAAAACATCTTGAGCGCGCCGGTGACGACGTGGATGTCTTCCCACTGGCTGGCGTCCAAGTCGAGTTCCTCCTCTGGGAGGAGAACACCAGGCAGGCCGGGGACAGGAGGGAAGACAGAGGGAACAACACCGCTTTAATTGGGAGAATTAGCCGGGGCTAATTACTATGCTAATGTTTACCTGCTAACAGCAGTGCACGCTAACAGCCAGGCCCTCCCCGGCTACCCAGAGGTCTGGCGCCACATGGTTTTCTCTCTCTCTCTCTCTCTCTCTCTCTCTCTCTCTCTCTCTCTCTCTCTCTCTCTCTCTCTCTCTCTCTCTTCTCTCTCTCTCTCTCTCTCTCTCTCTCTCTCTCTCTCTCTCTCTCTCTCTCTCTCTCTCTCTCTCTCTCTCTCTCTCTCTCTCTCTCTCTCTCTCTCTCTCTCTCTGTGCGTTTGAGGCAATATAAGCCTCTGCTGAAATCATTCAGTTTTTAATAGGGCTGAGACCAGAAAGTACCCCTTTGGTAGTGACACAGGCCATCAGGTAGACAAGCAATTCAGAGGAAAGCGGCTTCGCATTGCCATGGGAGAGAGGGGTAGCTGCGCGTGAGCCACAGCCAAGATGACAGGCCTGGAGGTCTGAGAATGCTGCTTTTTTTTTGAATGGCATAAAAGTCACATTAGGGTTGTACACTGTGCTGGAAATGTGCCATCCTTCACCTACTGAGACAATTACCCTTTATGAGATGATAATCATACGGCATCAGGGGATGCGCTGAACAGTTCAAAGAGGGAAGGAAGACATTCTGCGTGCAGGCAGGGTTTCAGAATAAAACGGCTGTGCCCTCGCTGGGGTAAGCCCAAAGCCCACGTTTGTGTTTAGAGCTCATGGCACGCACCTCCACATAAAACGGTAGGCTTGTGTAATGGAATCAGGGAGGTCTTTTTTTGTGTGTGTGTGTGCAAACTTTGAGGCAGCCTCCTCGACAGCTGACCCACTTGACACCTCTAAGCTTCTCACTTTGAGGATCTGCATTATTATGTCTACCCCGGTATGTATCAACTTGAGCTAAACACGGAGTAGGGGGGAAAAAGGGGAATTACTGTCACTACAAAACTGCCGCTGACAGTAGAATGGTTTGAGTGTAAAGGTGGAATAGGTTGAGCAAACGCGTATTAAAAGACTTGTCGTCTTGTGACACACGCGTCTACGGGATTCGGAGGTGGGGGGGGGGGGGGGTAAAACGGACGACAGCCGTCTCAAGCTGTCCGTTCGGCACGACCATATTGAGTTTTTGTTTTTTTTGCGAAACAGAAATATAGCCAGAGTCGGAGCAACAACAACATGATGTTAGGAACAAATGGGGGGAACAGAATGGAGGCACATGGTGTGACCATGACAGAATGCAGGGAATGCTGGAAATGTCAGTGATGTCACTCTCTCCGCCGCCTCCGCCTCGCGCGGCGCGAGCAGCCCTCCGACACGAGAGCTGCTGATCTCGGAGCAGTAGAGGGTGACGCTCGCTTCCAAGACTGCTTCTTCAGGGGTGGTGGGGGGGGGGGGGGGTCATGCCGTTTCTTTGGCGTCATTGCTGAGGTCAATGTTCAATTTGTATCTGTATGTATTTATTTCTATATTTCACTCCGGACCCCACTGAACAGATGCCCGTTTGTTTCCCGGGGAGAAGTGCCCGTGGACATGCCATCTCACATGGAAACGGTGAAGCAATGGGGGATGATGCGATGGATCAATTGCGCTTTTTTGGCTTGGGAACGCATTACCATCAAGCTCTTTCCACCTATGTGTCTGCGTTTATAATAACATAACGAATATCAAATACTTCATATTATACAAAGAAATACGTTTATATCATTTAATGACATTAATACAGCAACCAGAAAACCACTCAGGATTAAACTAAAGTAAGTGAACTATGACAGAAATAACCTCAAACAGTCAAAGCAATCCATAAAATAGAGCTAATGAAGTTAAAGGGGGGGGGGGGGGGGGAATGAATATAGTGGACCAACCTTGATCCACCAAGAAGCGCAGCTTCTGGACGGTAGAGAGATTACCACTCACTCTGTAAATGCCATCAACTGTGAGTCCTGGAAAGAGAGAGAGAGAGAGAGAGATAGAGTTACAGCGCCAAAGAGGGAGAGGGTAATGCCATGAGTTCAAATGTTAGAGGAAATTGAAGTCGAAATCATCGGTGGCGGCGGCGGCGGTGGTGCTGCACCACCCCATGCTCCTCACAAAGTAGTGCACACTAGTAGTTACAATTTGCCTCGAATAAAGAACATCAATAGCAATAGCAAAGCACTCGCAGATAAGCCAGGAAGAATTAAAAATTCAAGAACAAACAAAGCAAAAACAAAAAAGAAGGGCAGGCATCGATTGAGTGGCGTCGTTCTCGGTATCCAGTTTCCATTGTTGATTGGGAATGCGGCAGAATCAAGCGTTAGGGAGCCTCGTCAGGCTCCTGGCTAGCGCCATATGGCTCCATTTCACTGGGAGATTTTCAGGACTACTTTGATTACAGAGTATGCCTGCCATGCTGCGATGCATCCAAGGACGTGGCGGTGGTCTGCCAAACCAGCAGTCACAGCACTGACAGCCTGTCCTGCTTTCATTGTTCCGACTTTAAAAAACGAACAATGTTTTTTTTTTTGTTGTTTTTTTACGGCGCCCATCTAAGTAAAACAATGTTCAAATCACAAGCAATTTTGTTCAACGTGATTCTTTGGACGTTTAAGTCAACAATGCGTAGATGAGAGGTGCTGTGAGACCAATAGCACACACATGCAAGCATGGTCTGAAGGGATATATAACGGGACATAACCTGCAGGTATGAATGCATGAGCGGGAAGGAGAGGAAACCAGAGAAAACAAAACATGAGTACATTCCATGAGATGGCCTATCAAGCGGCCTTGTCGCCCGAGGCATGGAATCAGGCCACCGTCATTTTGGGGACACTGTTGTCACAGCTAGCTCGCTGGGCAGAGGTAGCCCGGGTGACATTTTCCTCTGCCCTTTATATTGATTGCACTAATGATGGTCCACATTCCGAGCATTTTGACAGCGCCACTAAATGTTGTCACTGTTGGGCTAACTTGAGGATGTTGTTGGCCTGGAAAACCCAAGGAGACAGTGGGAGTCCTGTTCCAAAGAGCCCCGTTCATTGTGTCCTACTAGTGTAATGTGACCGAATGTCAAAACGGGCCCTGACAAGAGGTGAGCCTACGATTCAGCTCGCCGCTTTGATTGTGCTCATGGGTAGATAAAGGAGGGTTTTGTGTTTTAAGTGTGTGTGTGTGTGTGTGTGTGTGTGTGTGTGTGTGTGTGTGTGTGTGTGTGTGTGTGTGTGTGTGTGTGTGTGTGTGTGTGTGTGTGTGTGTGTGTGTGTGTGTGTGTGTGTGTGTGATTAATGTCTTGTTGCCTTCTCTTTCAAAGCACTCTCTCACTGCGCCTCCACTTGAGTTTTACTTGCCTTGAAAAGTTTATTTTCTTCCTGAATCAGGTCCATCATGGATCAATAAACATAACTGAGCTTTAAATCATAATTGTCCTAGTGTAAAGAGACTTATAATCAGTATTATTTTCTCAGCAAGTTTATCAGGCCACCACAATCTTACCCCAAGATAACTAATAGTCCCGAACCAATGTTCTAGCCAAAACCACAAACAGAACCCATTACACAAACACATAATTCACTCTCAATTTTCGGGGCGTTGTAAACACTGTGAAGTAGACTTCATTTTGGATGGGAACCAAAGTGGAGCGATTTTGGGTTGCTGGGGAGCGCTTTCCCTTCAAGGGTTCAGCCCCCTTTTGCCTCAGCAAGTATGCGAGAGAGCCTGGGAAACTGGAAAATCCGACACACTGTGCTCCGGAGCGCTAAACGGCGATGACCCAGACGCCGTTCTGGTGGAGCTCGGCACTTCAGACCATGGGTTTTTCAACTGAGTCATTCGAAATGTCAACAGTATGGAAATAAAGTGTAAACACGCGCATAAAGACGGCTAAATTAAGTAAAACGGTGTATAGGATGTTTGTGTATGAGGTTTGTTTGTCTGTGTGTGTGTGTGGGGGGGGGTGAACATGGGTCTTTCCCCTGTAAAGGATCTGGAGTTAAGAGAGAAGATGCCAGACTCCTGAATAATGGGAAATGCATTCTTGTAAAGCCCCTTTTCCCACACAGATATCATGGCTTCAAATCTCCCTTCCCATACACAAAGCAGGAATAGCAAACTGTGAGCTGTCAACGGGCACCGAACATGAGAACGTACCTCGTCGCTCCACGGTCTCCAAACAGAGCTTGACGAAACTTGGCACAGTGGTCCCTTCGCGTTCACAAAGTGTCAACAAGTGGCACCCAAACACACGGTCTGTAGGGGGAAAGGGTTGAAACAAGAGCAACGGGTTGAATTGTGAGGACACTGCATTCGTACGCAATGCATCGCAGACCTGAAACCTGTCTTTGGCTCCACCATCTCGAAACTTGGTATTACTTTTATTTGAACGCGAACCCCCCAGTCTCCCCGTTAACTCCAGTCCCAGTCGAAAAGGCAAGGCGGTGTCTCGTTTTGCAACTCCTTACATTATGCCGCAAACTTTCCATTGCTTCATTGACTTTGCAGTTTTTTTCCAAATGACACGACTTCAAAACTACTGAACGTGTTTTGAAGTCGTGTTTCCCTGCAGACATGGCGTGGCTCCACGAGGCTCCCGCCGCCACGACCGGGGCCCTCCCCAGCACATGCGCAGCAGCAGGCAGGAGCGCTCGGTGGCCCGCCGCCCGCCCGCCTGCCTGGTGCCCTGCCACGGCCTTTCTAGCAGATCCGGCGTCGCGGAAGAGCGCCGTGTGCGGAACATGGGCGTGTGTTTTTTTTAACACGCCAGCCAATGAGATTCTCTCATCGACGCTTCGTCATGGCGCCTCTGCCGCCGCCGCCCTCGCCGTAGCTCTTCCAGCCCCTTGGAAACATCAAAGATCGCCCCCGCATCCCCCCCCCTGCTCCCCCACCCTCTCTTGTTTATACACTAGAGGGGTGGGGAGGGTGAGCCAAATACATAAATGACTCCAAGCGAGGCACCTTTGCATACAAAATGCACTTTCCCTCAACGGTTGGCAGATAAGCTAGGCAGGGAAGAGAAGGGGAGGAGGAGGAGGAGGAGGTGGAGGAGGCGGAGGAGGTATGGATGGGAGGTGGGGTGCAGAGCGGAGAAATGGAGCGAAATTACCCCTCCTAAAGGAATTCAAATAACCCTCCCGTCGCATGGATTTAATTTGCATTCTGAAGAACGATAGGGAGGGGAAAGAGCCGAGTGGGGGAGAGAGAGAGAGAGAGAGAGAGAGAGAGAGAGAGAGAGAGAGAGAAGAGAGAGAGAGAGAGAAGAGAGAGAGAGAGAGAGAGAGAGAGAGAGAGACAGGAGAGAGAGAGAGAGAGAGAGAGAGAGAGAGAGAGAGAGAGAGAGAGAGAGAGAGAGAGAGAGAGAGAGAGAAGAAGGAGGAAAGGGGGGAGGGGGAAGGTATGGCGGGGTGCCGTGATTTGAGGAAGCGCACACATACTCTCTGAAGTGGCTTTTGCCCACCAGCTCTGCCAAAAAGGACAGTCTGGGGGCCACCTGCCCCACTCCTTAATCCACAAGTATTTCATTTATTCTGTCAATAACGTCCTCCCTCTTTGATCTGCCGTTTGTCCCGTGGACACAACATTAAAGGGTCTCCTTGAAGCTGAGGGGGAAAGATTCCAAATACCGTTACCTTCTTCTAAGGATTGCAAATGTGCTTAAATATGCCCTTTAATGGTGTATTTTCCTCCGACCGTGAGCTCAATAAATTAGTTCCCCCCTTTGAGGAGCGGCGGCTGTGTGTAGCCGCCTGCAATCGACGAGGTTTGCTGGAGTGAAATGCATTCGGTGCGTCTATCTGTCGCCCGTTGTTCTTTGACTCGAATACGTGGGGAGGAGAGACGATTTAGGAATCACGGCAAGAGCTATTAGAAGTCGTTCACCGGTAATGGTCAATTAGGAGAGAAAAGCAGGTACGTTGATATGTGTCTTTGTAACGTTAAAACTCTGGGAAATTACCGGGACGTGGTCATTATTGTAAGACAGTGCATCCCAGGTTTGTCTAAGTGGAAAACAATGACCCATTAAATGCATGCTGACTCACAGCCCATCCGCGTTATTATTCACAGTCCCTGTGGGACATTCAAAGGTGAGTTGAGGTGAGTCGGCCAAGCCGGGGGGGGTTTCAGGTCGCCTCTGGTTTACCTTTAATGATGCCTTTCTCCTGCAGCGTCTTCATGGAAGGTCGCCTGATGATGAACTTCTTGAGCCGGTTCTTCACCCCGCTCTTGTCCGCGCTGTCCGAGGTGCTGTGCTTCAGCTTGGAGCTTGTGAACATGTCTGAAAGAAAATAATAAATCATCAATGTCCAATACATGTTAGACCGTCCGCGATTGAGGTAAGATCTCTTATCTTAGTTTATTTATATTGCAATGCGGAGGGGTGGACACGGACATGACACTGTTCAACCTTAATTAGATGGGATTGAACTGCAGAAACTGCAGCAATCCTTAAGCTGATCAATATACAAATTCTATACAAAATAACTGAAAGACGATTTTATATTAAAAGCAGAAGCATCATTATTTAGTATCATTCACCGTTGTGGTAAAGTTCTCAATTGACAATGTAATCCTTTGCATATTTGAGTTCGACAGAGCGGCACATTTTATCCCCCCCGAAATATGAAACCTCAATATTAGTCAGAACCTTTGCTATTGCTATGCATTTCTGAATTATAAAAAACACATGCTCACTAAATCCTCATGTGTGGAGTGTATTGGTGATGTTACAACACAATGTCATACGCGATGGGTCCATCTTAAACAATTGTCCCTAATGGCTGGTGTTATTGGTCTGGGTATAGTTTTTTTAGTCACCTGTCAATATTGTTATGCAAAGATAAGGTGGAGTAAAGTATAAAGGTTCAAGTGGTATGCAAATTCTTGCACACCAATAACTAGGAATGTGGGAGATTTGATTTCACAAGCAATAACTGAATGAAATACACATCAGTTATTGGAATGCCTTGAAGCAAAACGAGTTTGACTGCTTTTAATTGCTGAATAATTCCTTATTAATTAAGCAACCCCATTGTTGATATTTCTAGAAAGTCCTAAACTTCTAGTCAATGAAGCAACACACTTGCCGTTAACATAAATTAAGATTACACATTCAAGTCTTTCTGTGGAGAGAGCAGCTGCACATTATAGATTTGATTTTTTTTATGGCGGTTATCACTACCTGATGCAGATTCATGGCATCCTTACTTATTTTTATACGTACAGTATATATTAATCTGGAGGACTTCTAGGCACCTCTCCCAAAGCTGACTTTTCCTATTACGCATTCCAATTGAACTTTTTCTGTTTCGTCGGGAACTCCCAACAGATTTTTGTAAAGGCTGGGCCTGCTTGTCATTTTTATAAAAATGAACATCGCTCCTCCCAAATGTACAGAGATGACCTATTTTGTATATTGTAGCTTTTAATGACATCCAAGTAATGCTGTTTTATTTCCCCCATTTTACCAGGGAATGCCAGTTTCCAGAAGAGTAAGCCATAAATAGCAAAGATCAGGTAACATTACTCCAACAGTCCCACTACTGTCAGTTTGAAGAGCACCACCAATAGGAACTCATTCAATTGTAATGTACGATACACGTTTATCACTGCCTTTTGGTGTCATAATGCTAATAATGTCACGATTGTATGTGATATGTACTCGCTGAGCAGAAATACAAAATGCTAAATAGTCTTAGTATGAATATTGCATGGGATTTCCTGCATCCGAGTGTTGAAGATTAATTGCTGGGAATCAAAAGACTAAAAGCTAAAGATAACAATAAGATACAGGGCTTTGTTGTGTATGTCCCTTGTCTCTAATTACGATTTTAATTTGATCATCAACCAACGTCAATAATATTCTTTGCACAATGCCAAAGGTGACAAGATTGATTTGAACCATTGACAGGGATTAACATAATTGCTACTTGACATATGCTGACATAATGCTAATTAGCATGTTCTCGTGTCAAAGCGCCTGTGCATGCTATGTAATTGAAAGCAACATTTACCACATGTTTTGGCCATGCACTTGGAAAAGCACGTAAGTGATATAAAATATCAAGAAAACCCATCAAAAGGATGACTTAAATAGAAGCATCAAGCCTTCGGAGTCATTATTTTCCATACTAAACTTAAATGTGGAACACAACTTCTTAATTTGCTAAGGGCACACAGATAAACTGCAGATTAGGTAGATGACTAAAGTGCCTTTTTATGTGAATCGGGCTGTGGTTGGCAAGAATCAGCGATGATTGTATCTGATGGCAGGGCTCACGATTCATTGCATTACATAATACTATTAATACAGGGAATTATTGCCATTTTGTTGCCAGTTTAGAAGATGGAAATTGGAATTAAAATACCTCTAACCCTAACCATGAAATGTAATATAAACAATACCATGACACACTTATACAGCATTTAAAAACAGCACTGATATATGTATTTCATAACTTAGAGCACAAAAAATAAAGAATTGCCTTCAACTTAAGCTTTTAAAAAAGTGTATCGTCGTTATTATTGTTTTGTGAATAGACGCAGTACAATTGAATACATCAAATAAAATACAAAAATCCTGTATTTTTCATAGAGTGTAGCAATATATTCCGAGTTAGGAGAGGTAAACCAAGTCATCAAAACTTGATCACGTATCTGCGCCCTGCCCCATGATCAAACGCCGGCGCTCAGATGAGTCTTCCGCTAGGGCACAGCGCTGGTGGAGACCAGAGCTCTACTTACTAATCGAGCGGCGGTACACCATACTGCGCTGCTTTATGCTGGGGGAGGCTGATCCGTACGCGGGCAGGGAGCTGTGTCGGGGGATGCTCTCCGTGCTGGTCGACCTCCGCAGTCCCGTCTTGCCGGGACGCAAGCCTCCGCTCCCGTTGGACTGAGAGGGGGGGGGGGAAGGCAGCACGTGAAACGTCTACGGTCACAGAGGTTTTCGCTGGTCGTTAACAACTGCTGTGGATTTATACCTATATGCATTTTCACAATTACTTATGCAACTTTTAAAAAAAGAATTAACACAGGGTTGCATTTTATGTAAGGATTTCTTTTCTGCCCCTTAACCAATTGCCTTCTTAAACAATCTTTTAATTTAATCATATTGCTTATTTAATAACCACCCCCCCCCACACACACACACACACACACACACAAAGGAATCAATACTATGTAATAACAAGTAAGTGCTTACCAAGGAATTGACTGTCTTTTTAATAGCGTCATACCATTTGCAAATGGTGGCGTAACTGTCAGCCTGAAGAAGATACTCGCTTCCGGTATGTGTCGTTATCTATATTAAAAGCATAATAACAGAACTGGTAAGGTCATATACAGAACAGCACATTCTTCCACGCTCATGCTTCACATACATTCTATGATCATTTGTTGACGATAGTGAACAATGGCACTGGGAACGCTGAACACGGCCATAGTGATCAACATGTTGTGTTTTTTTTATACATATTATTTTTCAGACTCTACACTCTCTTTTAAGAATTGGGGAAATCTTATCGTGCTGAATTCGGCTGCCTGTGACATGAAGCTCACGTTTTGGCAGACTCTGTGCCAAGAGGGAAGAGACAAACACAGACTGTCTGCTCACAGGGGAAAACACAATTAGCGTGATACTTGTCATCTTAATATTGGGCCCGTTCTGCATCTCTCCAATGGCGCCGTAACTGCGTTTGGCGCCGTCAAATACAATAACCGTAGTTGGAGGAAGTCTTTGAGAAAGCATGACATCAAGGTCAGCATTGTCAAGTGTGCTTGAAATTATACTGATAAAAGCCCACATTGCACCCGGGTATAAAAAAAAAAAGGAAAGAAAAAAAAAAGATGCAGAAATAACATCAGAGCCGGTGAATAATATCCCATGTGGAACGCAACCAGCACTTCCAGCGCGCCGCTCAAACACGACCAAACGACAACCCCTCTTTCTTCCCTTCAGGAAGGTAATTTCTTTGTAGTAGTGTGGCGAGTGTTGGGATCCACATAACCTTTTCCCTTTTACACGGAGGGTAAAATCAACCTAATCCACCGTGAAAACCTGGACCAGAGCGTAATTCTTTATGTCACACAAAACCTTTTAACGAATTCTGAGGAGGAAATTTCATATTTTATCAACCCTGCGTGCTAAGAGAGTCAGCCGTAGCCCTAGGGAGTGGCACCCCACAACCCATCCACCCCCTGATCACCAACCACTCCAAAACCAACCCCCACTCACCCACCCCCCAAACACACACTCCTCCATGCATCCTCCAATAGTTTCCCCACTCACGCAGTCTGGTTACCCGGCGTAGACCTACAAACTTTCTTCCCCCCCCCCCACCCCCCCTTGTTTACTTTGCTGACTTCATTTCAAAGCGTCAGGAGCAGTTACGCAGAGGCTCCTCGTGACGGCCCATCTCAGAAGAAACGGCGGCGGCAGCGGTGGTGGTGGTGGTGGGGGAATGGTTACGGGCGCAATCCTTGTCAGAGTGTGTTTGTGATCCCTCTCTTCTTGGGTTACGAGCATCTGAACAAGCATGTTTGCCATGGAACAATGTTTCATTTTTTTCTTTTCCCCCCCCTTCTTTCCTGGAGGCTGCCCCAGGACGTGTCAGTAACAGGGATCCGCACCCTGGCCCTGCATTGTCAGGGACAGGGCTTTCCGCCCCGAGACCCCGTTGGGTTGTTCAGAGAGGAGCCCCCGTTCGTCGGCTCATACGCGGTGGACCTTTAGCGGTGCCAAAACTCATTTTACCGCCGGTTTGCCAGGGAAACACGCTAATCGTGCTACTGCAGGAAAAATAAAATGGAGAACAAATGCAGCAAATTCAATAAAAGCTGGAACAGGACGTTGTAATAAAAGGTTGAAAAATATGTGTTTAATGTCTGCATGCTGAAGCTTGTATGCATTACGTCTTCCTCCGTGCTGATTAGCCGGGTGGTGACAGGCCAGGTTGTTTCGTAACCTCGCCGAGATGTCTTCACATGAATGTTGTATTAGTTACAGTCTGTTCCTTTATGAATCTTGCATGGTGGACAGTGAGCCCCTTCTCGACTCCCTGACTGAGCTACCTTCAAGTGGAACGGATTCATCTTCTCTGTTTCACAAACTGTCATTCTTTGGCATCTGTCCCATTCAACGGCGTCACTCGAATTACTGTTCTTCGATCCATTTCACGTTGTGCATGCTGGTTTAATGTGAGTGACTAACAGGTGATGGTAGGGTCAAGGAACGATACAATATTGACACAAGCTTTAGTAATGCGTACATATACCCAAGACATTGGATATACTGTATGTGTAAAGATATATTTAATTTAACAACTCCTTCGTGCAAATGGAACATTTGCCAGGCTACTTTTATGAGTTATAAGTCCCAATTATCTGGGATCATATTTCTTGAACATATCTTAAGACATTGATAAAATCCAGCATTCCAGCACTGGTAACATCGGGGTAAATCCTCATCTCTGTCATGAGGATAGCGGATTTAATAAGCATTCTGCAGGATAGCCACGCAGAATTTGCCTCCAACGTTTGCGATGCCTTTTCTCCTCTCCTCGTCATCTCGGAAACAGAAGCCCTCCATTGCAATGGCAGGCTTATGTGCCACAGTATATCCAACTCACAGATAAGGGAAATGGTCCCCTCTGAAGTTTAATCAAAAAGAGAGAGGACGAGAGAGAGAGAGAGAGAGAGAGAGAGAGAGAGAGAGAGAGAGAGAGAGAGAGAGAGAGAGAGAGAGAGAGAGAGAGAGAGAGAGAGAGAGAGAGAGAGAGAGAGAGAGAGAGAGAGAGAGAGAGAGAGAGAGAGAGAGAGAGAGAGAGAGAGAGAGAGCGCAAACTACTTAAAAAATATATCAAACATTTTTCTTTAGGAGCAGTATGGTCAAAGATGCATTAAAGATTATCAGAGGAAGCCAGAAGACATGACAGCAGACGCTTCGTGTCTATTCACTCGGTTAATGAAAAATAGAGATAAGCTCTTTCAACTAAATGCAGCCACATACAGCCTAGAGTCCCGGTGTCAGCTGTCCTAATCTGGCCACGCACAAAGGTACAGTGTGCAGCACGCCGCCTCTCATGTCAAGATCATATATTGAGCTGTAGGTTTGCGTTCAGAACTCGGTAATGCGTCTTGATGTTAATCCTGACACGCGAAGGCGCCTCTTGAACCCCGGTTTGTTATTTTAATTAGCACGGTCACTGCTTTTTCTTAGGCAAATGTTGGCTGGAGAGAGATACTAATGCACTTGAAAGCAGCCGTCTCCCCTGCAGGCCTCTAAATTGCCGGGTTCCCAATGGGGTGTCACTATATTGGAATGACTAGCAGTCATGGGATCGCTTCTTTAACAACAACAACAACAACAACAACAACAACAACAAACAACAAAAAGACACTCCTTCTCACACACACAAGGTTGTTTGAAATTTCATTTGATAGACGCCTGATAGACAGTAATATTTAATCAATTATGAACAGCCAGGTCTTGAGCAAGCAAACCAATAATGAACACGTGCAGATTGTTTTAATGGGCTTAGAAGCCAGATATCAGTACTCCTGAATTGCTTCCACAAAATCAAGACAGAAAAAAGGACTCCCAGTGACTAAAATACCTCAATCTAGTAATGGGATGTATGGTATGGTTTTCATTCTACCCCCCACCCACCCACCCAACACACACACACACACACACACACACACACACACACACACACACACACACACACACACACACACACACACACACACACACACACACACACACACACACACACACACACACACACACACACACACAATGAGAAGATTTAACTAAATTGCACTCAAAAGTTTCTTATGTATCAGTGCGAACTCAAATGAAGTTACAGTAACCAGCACAAAGTGCTGTTTTTGCATTCAGAGAATGAAAAAGAATATGAAATACATCACTTTTTTTCATCACATTTCTTAATAAAGGCAGTGTTGAATGTCTGGGCCTTATTTTGACTGGAGCCATTAATATTTAAATATGCACAGTGGTGCAGAGAGGAGAGTGCCATTTGTGGCTTTATACATTTGCATTTGGCTCTTAAATTAAACATTAATTATGGTTCTTCATAAAGGAACAATACAAAACTGAGGCATTCTACTTTGCCAAGTTAATTATTTCCAATTTGCAACAAAATATCTGTAAATGTGTCAAAACGTGGATGAAATGATTCACAGAGATGAGGGGGAAAAGTTCTAAGAGTGAAAACAGAGAAAAGTAGTATCTATGGCTTCTTCCATGAGTGCCATGTTCATTCTAATAATTTTTACTTTGGTTATCATTTAAACAATAAAGGGACCCCTTTAATTGAAAATTCCTAAACGTCCTTATTTTTATTCTCTGCCTGCGCTATCATCATTAATATATATATATACATATATACATATAATATTTATATATTTGAATTCTCTGTAGAATTCCCCAAAGAAAAAACGTTCCAGATAAAGGAAGGGAGACGGTGTTATGCAGCTCTGTGCACGCTTGTCCGGAATAAAAGCCAGGGCAGTTGATCAGGAGAAGTTCATTTCCAAGTTGTAATCTCCAAGGCAATCGGCTGCCGGAGGCTCTAAATCCATCCACCGTTTTAGCGATTAACACACTGTGGCTTTCACTGTTCCTCTCAAGTAACGAATCAAGGCCCTCTTCAGCGTAAGCAGCTTTGAAGAGGAGCGGGGCCCGCACGGAAAAATACCTTTTCTCAGCTCTTTGGACTGATCATGCACATGTCATTTTCCAAGAGATAATCCTGGCTCTGGCTCTCCCGAGAGGCTTGCATCACTCCGAACATGGTGCCCAAAGGTGACTTCAGCGGTTACGCAGAAGGGAATCTCAACAGCGCTGTTGCCGCTCGTTCAACACTATGTGCTATGATGCTGCCCCCCCCCCCCCCCCTTTCCACATACACACTCCCACAGCCCCTGCAGTGAGAGCTGCAATCCAGAAGCACAGGACACGATTAAACGGATAAAGCCTTTTTTACTCGAACAATCTAGACGGCTGGGGGATTGTGTGCGTGTGTGCGTGTGTGTGTGTGTGTGTGTGTGTGTGTGTGTGTGTGTGTGTGTGTGTGTGTGTGTGTGTGTGTGTGTGTGTGTGTGTGTGTGTGTGTGTGCGCGAAATGCAAGACCAATCGGATGGGACGTAACAGGCACAACCTGCCTTTTTCATTACGTGGTTTGGTGGGTGGAAGGGTGATCGTGGCTCTGTTGACCTACAGCAGATCAAAAGGTATCGTTTTATGGTAATCCTGGCCTGTTGCCAGCTGTTCTGCGCCATTGTTGTCATTCAATCTCAAAGGGCGAACCCTCCATTACTACTCCTGGCGTGTGAAACACATTTCAACAGAGCGGGGAATGTGCACAGTTTGATCCATTTCAAGCGTCCAGAGTTCTGTGGATCTACTTCGGGAAACAGAAGTCCTTACAAACATTAAAACAGACCGCCACGCCACCCTTGCATCGTTTTCCGCCTAAACAACAAGCTAAAACATATTAGCGTGATAATCCAGCACAGATTGATGTGCTGTAACGCAGGGCTAACCCCTGCTTTCAAAATGATTTGTTCGAGCCTCCTGGGCCAATTAGCCATTACCCCTGCGTCACTGCAGAACATATCAATCTGAGGCACATGCCCAGTAGGTACAGCGTGTAAGGGCTTCGGTTACGAGAGCGCCGTGACAGGGCCTGCTTCTCTGACACCACCGAGCTTCATGTCGCCTCGATACCGTGCAGCGTCAACGTGATACGCTGCGCGCGCGTGTGTGTATGTGTGTGTGTTTGTGTATGTGTGTCTGTGTGTGAAAGTAAAGCAATATCAAGTTCAGAAGAATAAAATCCAATCCCAAAGGGTGACCGATCGAGGAAATACAGTGTGATCAGGAGAAATTATACATGGGAACATTGAGCATGCTGCAGATAAGTGGATGGTTTCATTTTTCTTTTTAACGAGTATGGTTATGCGGACACACAATGAGTTATTTTGAGGTCAGTGGATAGGGGGGGGGCTTGTGCGTGTGTTTTGGAACGAAGCCACTCTTATTCACAACTGTAATCACGGAGAGTCATCAGGAAGCAATCATGCACCGTTAGCTTAAGACGGATAGCATTAAAGTACGCAGGTCAGCGGCTTTGGGTGATTACGTAGGATCAGGGGTGGCAGGGTGGCCAGTTCACACAGGACACTTACTGCACCCACTCCCCCGCCGCAATCTAGGCCCCGAGAACTGAATACCACCTTTTTGCGATTTACAGTATGGATAACTAAATATATATTTAAATATAGAGAGCATGGGTCCTCTTGGGGCTGCTGTGGGCGTTTGTGGGTGTGTGTTGCTGTTGTTGAGAGGGGGGAACATCACAAACTAAATTGAATTGTTTTTGATCCTTCTCGTCAGCGACCTTCCCAGAAAACCTCGAGGTCCGCCTTGAGAAGGAAGTAATAAAGCATCGGAGTGTCTGGTGCCAAAGACCTCCTCCGACAAGCTTTGTGATGCCACTAGGATAATTCACCTTTAACTCATGCAAAGAGATGTACGCCTATAAGATTGCTTATAGGTCTTTTGGAAGAATCCTATAAAAACTTTTTTTTTTTAACTGGTGATTAGTCAATACAAAGCAATGTTTTCAGAGTGGTGGCAGGTTAAGGAGATCCTACACACAGAGTGGACTCATTATTTTCTAGCCTCGGGGCTGGATTTCATCATCTTTGCTTGTTACGGTCTTCTTGCTCCTTGTTGTTTTCGAATCTGTGTTTTTATTATTTATCCCTCTACACAGTGTGACTTGTAAGGAAGAACTGTGTTTGTCAGAGAAAAGGGGCTACGAGGAGCTCACAGCGAGAGTCGCGGAGAACTCAGAGGAATCCATTAATGATGAGAGAGGGCCGTGTCTGTCTCGGTGGCCGGTTCACAATAACACACGCCTTTGACACGGAATCACTTCTGTCTTCCCTTTTCTACCAGGAAGGAGGTTTCATGCAATGTGGACATTTTCTCTTCCTTTTGTTATTTGCTTTAAACTCACTCACGCCAGACACACGCATACACACACACATACACACGCAGACACGCACACACACGCAGACACACGCACGCACGCACGCACGCACGCACACACACACACACGCACGCACGCACACACACACACACACACACACACACACACACACAACACACACACACACACACACACACACACACACACACACACACACACACACACACACACACTCACTCACTCACCCTCTTACATATTCAGAAATGCATAAAAAAAACATGACCACTTATTCAAAGTTGTGCTTCTTTTGATTATCCCCGCAATGTCAAGGAACTTTCATGTTCTATTAGCCTCAAGGGAACCTTTTTGAGTCCTTAGTCTGTCTCAGGGGACATCTCCTTTAATCAATGCTGAGGACGGTTAAGAAAATGAAATGAAAATATTATCTATCGCCTGCCTGCTTATACATGCTATCGCGACTGTCTGCCATTTCGTTTGAAGTTTCCCCAAAACAAATATACTATGTCGTATGTAGAGCATATTTTTGTATAGCCGTCAACCAGTTCTGCTGTGTTGCTCTGACGGAGAGGGGGGGCTGGGAGAAGGGGGGGAAGGAGAAAAAGGAAAAAAAATTGAGTTTCAAGTAACACTGGACACACGACCCGTTGCTGTGTGTAACGACGGCCGACTCATAGCCATGGGGTGACCCCGATTGAATCGCCCAGTGTCTCAGCGGGCTGCTCTTGTTATCAGTGTTTGTTTCAGTGTCCTTTCCGCCACGGTCGGTTGTGTATGTGTGTGTTCTGGGGGTCCCCCAGGTGTCAAGGGTAGGTTACACGCTAGGCAAAGAGGCTCTCCTCACTTCTCTCTCTCGCTAGGTATGCATTTCACATGCGTCAGCCTCGGGCCGTTACTGATAGCTTCATAAAGGGCACCCTGTACAGGAACCACCATTGTTTTCCTAAGGAGCTCTCCGGCCGCTGCGCCACGGGGTTTTATCTTTAAAGCACAGATTAACCTTGAAGGAGGAATAAAAAAACACCAGGCTCAGGCATCACGCTCCTCTGAAAGAACAACAGAGGGACCTCCGTCGTGGACCTTGGTGTTGAGTTGTCCCAGTTGAAGGGGACGCCGCAGCTGAATAAATAGTGCGTGGAAGTGACAACCGCCGCCGCGGCACAACACAATACTCATCATCCTCGCCTCGAACTCCCCGTCCACCCCTGCCTGTGGAAAATCTCGAGGGCCGTGAGTCATTGGCGTGTGTGTCCAATAACAGCAGGTGACTAGATTGACTTAGGTCCATAACTGTCGCATACACCGTTAATTGCTAATGGAGAAATTCCCAACAGCTTGACGAGCAGGCTGTCATACACGTCAGCCAACACCAAACCAAAGTTGTTGTTTTTTTTCCCCCAGTCCCCGTTTCAAACATTTCGTTGTCACAACCCCTTGAGCGGGCTATGCTAATCGCTACTGAACGGACCCTATAAATGGATAGAAACTACATTAAATGGATAGAACCCCACCCCCTACCCCCCCCCCCTCCCATCTGACCCCCCGCCCCCCCCCCCCCCCCCCCCACACACACACACCCACACACACACACACACACACACACACACACACACACACACACAACCACAACACACACACACACACACACACACACACACACACACACACACACACACACACACACACACACCACTTACACACACAGGCATCACCACAAGCAACACTTTGGTGGATTTGCAAAGGAAGAGCTCGCTTTCTTTCCAGGGCTTGGAGCCCTGAGGAGGTCTGGTTTCAGCTTCTATCCCCTTTAGCCGTAACTTCCTGTAGGAAGGGCAGACCTTCCCGCCGTTTTCTACTGCGGCTGGTACCGCTGACCCCCCCCTCTCCCACCCTGCCCAAGAATAAATAACTGGAAAGAAAAAAAAAACAGTAGCAGCTGTTGGCCGAGCAGTAAAATGTAAAGGGAAAAACTGATAGGGGTCAACGTTGGTTGTACCCCAGAACTTTTTTCTTTTTCTTTGGCTGACCAATGTGTCGATGACAACGTTGTTCGGGAAGCTCGCCGCCCCCATCCCATCCCTTCCTCTCATACCCATCATTTACTGGAATTGAGGAGTGGGAATAACACCATGTGAGGAATGATGGACGGAAGAATTAAAAAAATACAATGGTTATTAGCTACCATTATTTGCCCGGATGAATAATGAAGTGAAGAGGCTTTCTTCATAGCGCTGAATGGAATCAACACTCTGTGTCCCTTTGGATGTGAACATTTATCCTGACAACAAATTGCTATTTAAGATAAGATAAGATATACTTTATTCATCTCAGCAGAGAAATTTAGGATAAATTGATAAAAAGTAATTAGGCAGATTGGTATTATTAAAATGTAAACTCTCCCTCTATCATCAAAACAGTTACATGTTTTAACAATGCTGTAAAAACACTACATAAAATGATGTTTAAATTATGAGGTTAAACAAGAAAAAAAATCTTAATCATTGCCTAATTATTGTTATCGGTTCATGACATATAGTAATATAAGTGGGCATGAGTATAATCTTATTCAACTATCTGGACACTCTATCTGAGGTAGTTGTATGATTAAAAACCTTACTTCTGAGACAGGGCGATATATTAACAGTAACCCCTACATACTAATTTTAACTTTAATCCCAGTGTTGATTGACAATGTTGTCAGGCCCTAGAATAGCCTCTGCGTTGACATTACAAGCACTCTTCTGTCCGTGGTACTTGGATTATTTAAAGATTATGTTGTAATTCCCGTTTTAATCTTTCCTGCATTAAGATTTCAGGGCTGGAATGCTGTGCGGAAGAGTAGCACTCTGCTGCGATGAAGTGTCTTAAGCGCTTGATGAGATTGGAAAATCTCACTCTCATCTTTTTACTTTGTCCCCTTTCTCTCGCATATCATTGCGGTTTCCTGTGAAAAACCCAGCTACGGCCGATGAATTGATCATCAGTTGCCTTTTTCCCGCCTTCAGGCCTTTATCAAAAGCTTATCTTCAAAAAACATTCCGCCACTGTGTCATTTCCCAAGTCTTATTCCCTGATCTGCTAACTACATGAGTACTTTCAGTGTATTCAGTATATTTCCGTCCATGCTAAATAATCTACATTTTTTCATATATACTCACAACAGGTGACTCACACCAATTTATGAGAGAAAAGACCCAAGCACAGTACCAAGAAGAGAACCCGGTGACATGTATGCAAATATCCCGTCTTCCAATGCACTCTGTTCCTGCATCTATTAGGGCACACACAGCACTATGTGTTACAGGGCTGTAGCTAAAACATGACCCAAGCTCACATTAATGGAGAGTTTTTTCTAACCTGAAACACATTCCTTCTGCTTGACTTCTCTGTGGTCCAGTCGATCAACGCTCCACACAGGGCCACTCCGTCCGGCTTACATCCTGGTTTCTATGGCAGAGGTCAAAAGTCAGTGAGATACGGTAACATACCCAGTTTCAAGTCCAACCCTATCTCTGTGTTCATGTTAAAAGAATGCTGAAAACAGTGACCTGTTTGTATTTTGCAGGCATGACACATAAATATGGAGCACTAGCTATGAACATACACTTGTACACAGTCCGTGCGTCTTTCTCTTTCTCTCAGACACACACACAATTCAACACACATTTCACTAAATGACATCTATGTTCTTGGTTGACTTTTTATATTTTTTTAATCATATGGTTTTTGTTCTAATTATTGTTTATCAATAAGACAGACCAATTTATTTCTGCTGTGGTCTTATAGTTTCCAATACAGTATATATTTTATTTCCATCTTTTGGTGAACAAGAACTAGAGTTTACTGCTTTTGCAATATCACTACAATCTCATTCATGTTCTCTCGTAATTAAAACTACCGGCTGCAACCTCTGCATAAAGATAATTTTCTTTTCAGTCACACAGAGATGTAAAAAACGAATGCTGCTTTTCAAGCTAAAACTAATCAAAGTAAAAGGCAAGGAAAGCCCATTTAGATATTATTTATTTTTTACACTGAAAATGTAAAAGGAAATGTTAGCCTTTTCGAGACCTCTAACTTGCCTCGGAAAATATAAAGTGTAACTAAAATTGAGATAATGTATGCGTGCTGATTCATTTAGGAAGATCTTCTGAAACAACATAATTGTACTGTTCAAAAGGTTTTCTTTCCAACCTAAGATGCTTTCCTCATGTATCTGTCATCTCCATTGCCTATACACATGATAAAATGACTTTTGATGAGGTCTTTGTTTGGTTTGCGTTATGTTCAGGGTCTGTTAAAGGCTCATATGAAAAGCCATACTTATTACTGTAAATAGGATGTGCATATAGTGTAAATTGTGTAACCCGCTTATACACCAGAGAAGAGAAAGATTTATTTGACTAATGCCACATAATCTCTGCTTGCCAAAAAGATATACGTGCTTTTGGCTTTACACTCTGGTGAAATCGTAGCCCAAAGTGCATCCAGTTCATCGTGACATTGTATATTTAGTCTGGAAAATAAGCATGGTCTAAAATAACCAGCTACGGACCATATACCAGTCCAAACATGTTTCGGAAGCCAAATTCTAATTAAAAACCAATCATCGCAGAAACACAGAGGGGTGACATTTCAGAGAAGCCTGTGTAGAGTGGCCGTGTGGCCATGAGTAGCCCCTGTCTTTAAAAAATAACTAGAAGTCAATGATTTTTATCAAGCGGTGGGAGGGGGGGAAGAGTGAAGAGGGGGATATTTAAAATATTGGTAACCTAGCCGCAAAATGTCGTCAATGGAATAATGAACTATGCTGGACGGAGCCTCTCTGACAGAGCCTACACTCGTGGGGCCCGGCGAGGGAGAGAGCTTTGATTAAGTCCTCGGAGCTTCATTAAAAACCATGGCAAGCTCATTTTAGAGACACCCCTCCCTTATCCAATACGCGCTCCTTCTCCCTCCCTTCCCCTCTCTCTACCAGTCACCAGTGTCTGTCTTTCCTGTGTTTGTCCGTCTCTCTCTCTCTCTCTCTCTCTCTCTCTCTCTCTCTCTCTCTCTCTCTCTCTCTCTCTCTCTCTCTCTCTCTCTCTCTCTCTCTCTCTCTCTCTCTCTCTCTCACTCTCTCTCACTCTCACTCTCTCTGCCTTACTTTATGCACGTCACACACATCAGGGCAGGGTGGATTAAAGTTGGATACACACCAACTCCCACACACACACACACACACACACACACACACACACGTACACACACACACACACACACACACACACACACACGTACGTTTAGATACAGTGTGCAAACAGATACAAAGTACGTGCACATGTCATCTACACACAGAGAAGCTTGTATACGTGTGTTCGTGTGTGTGTGTGAGAGTGGGTGTGTGTGTTTGCACAAACACACACAGCGGTCTCCATGAGGGGTAAACAGTTCCTCATTGCTTTCTGATGGGGTGAGCTACAGTCCTTGGGATCAAAGCCAAAGTTAATTTGCCAGTTTGAAAAATATGAAAATGAAAAGAATACGCTTCATTTCTGGCATCAAATTAAAATGCACAGAGTGTGCGTTCACTCAACATTTGCACTCTTAATGCTAATAGGCAAGCTCTCTGAAGGTTGATATGAGGCCATAATTGAACGCTGGCTCTCTTATAGTGCGGCTGGTAATAGTGTCCAACTCAGCTCCACCATTGGTGTCACTTCTGACTTACAGTCATTTTCCATTTCACCCCAGACACACACACACTCACACACTCACACATACACACACAAACATACAGGAATTTATGATACTGTATGTGCATGAGTTTGTGTCAGTTCGGGATAGTGTTTTTGTGTGTGTTTAATTATATGTGTACTGTTGTGTGTACTTTGTGTGTGTGTCTATGTCTAAATATACAGAGAGAGAGAGAGAGAGAGAGAGAGAGAGAGAGAGAGAGAGAGAGAGAGAGAGAGAGGAGGAGAGAGAGAGAGAGAGAGAGAGAGAGAGAGAGAGAGAGAGAGAGAGAGAGAGAGAGAGAGAGAGAGAGAGAGAGAGAGGCGTCTATGTCATGTGCACTGCTTTTGCGCTAGACAGGAAGAAGAAGTCGTGGGGGATGTGGGTTGATAGCAATGAAAACAATAAGATGAGTTACAGAATGACATGTACATACCAAATTGGCTAAGGCCTCTTGCTTGCTTTCTTTGTAAAAAGTCAGCTGATCTGCATCCAGGACGACCCACGTGGAAGTCCAGTTTTTCCTTTGCTTTTTTCCGCCATCTGATATTTTGGCCTTATTTAAATATTCCCCTTGCAGTTCAACCTGAGGCTGAAAAAAATGCAAAGCAAAATATACAAAGGGTCATCATATTTAATATGAGCCGCAAATGAAGTGTCAAGGACAATAACATTGAATTACAGCGTGAGACTACATAACATTCCAGCGACTCACAATAAGCACGTCCAGTCATTACCAATTACTTAATAATATGAATTAGAAGAGGCCTGCATGGTTATACATGTATAATTTATTCGTTAGTTTATGCATGTAAATGTGGAACATTTTGACCATATTCTGAAGACTTGTTGGCCCTTCAGACTTTGGTTTGTGTGTGTGTATTTGTGTCTGTGTGCATGCCTGTTTGTGTGCATGTGAGCATGCCAGTGTGTGCGAGGCAATGTGTGTGGACGCCTGTGTGTTCGTGTGTGTATGTGTATGCAAGCCTGTGTGTGTGTGTGTGTGTGTGTGTGTGTGTGTGTGTGTGTGTGTGTGTGTGTGTGTGTGTGTGTGTGTGTGTGTGTGTGTGTGTGTGTGTGTGTGTGTGCATGTTTGTGTGTGTGTGTTTGTGTGTGTCTGTGTGCGTACGTGTGTGTGTGTGGGTTGGCATTGGGGTTGTCACACTCACTGAGGTCCCCATGGCCCCGGCTCCAGCGATGCCGTGCTGCGACTGGTTCCTCCGGTGGCGAGAGATCTGCGGTGTTCAGACCGTCACCACTGTTACTGCTAGCCCCCCTGTGTTTGTTTCTTTCGGTTTCTTTACGGTTTGTCTCTGGGCATTTTGGCATGATGACGTCATTAAACGATACGCTAAAGAAGTACTCACATCAACACACTGTACAGTTATATTGTTTATATCATAGTTATTGTTCTGAGTAGATATGTGTGTCGATGAACCAGTCGTAATGCAATATGCACTTGTGTAGACGCAAGACAAATGGTCCTTTCCAAATCAGTACAGAGTATATTTGAATGATTTAATATACTTTTATTTTAGTTGGAGGCATATTAAATAAGAATCTGTATGGTTGTCTTAATATTGTGTATATGTGTCTGTGTGTATGTGTGTCTGTGTGTAAATGAGCCCGTGTAGAAACAAAACAGTGGCTAAAAGAGTTAGACGTTGTCAAGAGTAATTGGAAGAGTCAAAAATATATATCCTATAATTATATTCTTCATGAAAACAACATTACAGCTGTTCAATACATTTGGCAATGTTTCTCATTTCTATTCTATCCTCTGTAAAAAAAAATAATAATAATCATTTATAAATGAATAGCCTGCGACACAACTGATACTTTTGTTGTGGTCTATTTATTAGCATCGCCATTCTCAGCAAACGGACAAGTAAGAATATGAAGAAAAATAGAGATTAAATTCACTCCATTTTTCTGAGACAGCAGAGCTCTCTCTCAACTACTCCTCTAGCATAGTGCTGGTCTGCCCTCTCCTGGTCACCCGTTGCCTTTCAACGGCTGTTGGGTGCAAAACAATGACCAAAGAATGTTCTCTATTTCTATCTCTCGCTCTCTTTTGTTTGTCTTTCAATGCCGGTTGTTTCAGTCTATTTTAACGAAACAAAATGCTTCTTCTTCATAAGAGATCTTGACTTGATCCTGAGCGGGATGTCATCATTCTCTCGAGCCCTTCCCCTATAACGCAATGTGGTTGTCAACATGCAGGCCAATGACAACAGCAGCAGTTGTTTGTGAGTTAAGATAACCCTTTTGTTATTGTAGTATGCTGCATTGCAACGCAATGGAACCTATGGCGATAATGTTAATAAAAAAAACGTGGCACACTGACGCAACGGTAGAGCAACCCTTCTACGGTGCAGCCAATGATAACGACCACGTTTCCATATTGGACTACCCTGGTTAATTAAACACGGTAGCCTCTGCCTTTCACTGCCCACGGGTAAAACTCCTTATTCCAGGAGGGAGACTCTTCCCAACAAGCAGCGGGTATCATTGCGTAATTATGAAAATATGAACCCAAACACGAAAATAAAAACAAAAGGGGCTTTCAAAATTGAAGCTCAGCACTAATTGTACCCAACCACCCCTTTTGTAACCGTGTGCACTTGCTGTGTGAAGTGTTGCAATGTCAAATGTGAGGCAGGGATTGTCTCGTTGCCGCAATCCTTAATTGTGCATTTGAAATAGAACAAGAATGTTTCTGCACAGGTTTATCTACGGCTTATATGATTTGCGAGAGAAGGCTTTACAGTGAACAGGTGTCATCGACCATGATGCCGCCCCATATCAAATAGATTGGACAAGGCGCTTCGGATAATCACGGTCACAGATATACATTATACCAAATATGCTGAAGCAGATTGCTCATTTTGTAAATGCATCATCTGTTGTATCTGTGTTACCCCGTGTTATTCCCACAGGAACCATCTATGAGTCAAACTGATATCAACACAATTAAGCTAATGATCATTACCTAATGTGCAAACATTTTTAGGCAGAAAATGATTTTATAATCACTGTTGGAATGTATTCAAAATATCTGCTTAACAACTGTTAATAAAATCTCCCCTAGTCTTATCAACTGTTAATAAATCTCCCCTAAAATCGAACCATACGTTATCCAACTACTTTAGCTAACCTAATTGTTCATTATGTCCCATGTCTAGTTGACCTTTAAATTGTATTTGTTACAGTTTAACTTATACAACACTTAACAATTGCACAATAATAGTAAAATATTACCCTATTCTTGATTAACTTAATTGACATGCAGGAACCACAGATCAATACAACCATGTATATACTTTATGTACTTATTCCGGAGCTTAGTAAGTTAATCTTTTGGTAACTTGGGCAGTTCACGTAGGCCTATCCTACTGTATAGTGTAAAACTATAAAATAACGGTCACAATGCCATAATAAACAGCATTGCAACCACATAAGACTACACAAGAGGACCATCATTATGATACAAATTGGTATTAGCTGTTTGCTAATAATAAAATATTTAAGATATCTTATTAGGTTTAGCAAACAGCTAGCCGTATTATTGTGCATCACTTCGTTAGCGTAACAGAGTTGCCCTTATTCATGTTGTATTAAAATCAACATGAATGACATCCAGGGTGTTTGTGGTGCATGTTTGCTCACTGGTTTCTGAGGCAGGTCAGAGTCCTGAAGCACCATGGATTTGGACTGACTCAGCCGCTCCCCGGGGCTGGAAGAGGTTTTCGTCCGCAGCTGCACGTTGGATGGCGGTGCCACTGTCAGCTGTTGGGGCAGAGGTCTCCCAGCCTTCTGCAGATTGGTGATTCTGAGGGCACTTCGGAGGATTAAAATCGAATAGTATTATTCGAAAATATATATGATTTTATTATTTAAAAATAATAACCAATAAAAATGTATTAATTGTCCTTTTTTTTTAATTGGTGTGTGTATACCTAATAGCAACCACACGTCAGCGCTGCCGCTAACTTTGCGATTTTTTTATTGAATTTGTAGCACTTCTGTTAGAGGAAATGTGTTTCCCTCTGTACTTATACAATGAGACAATCAAATGTTCTATTAATTTATCCACTTTAGTACTTCTTATTTGGATCATGTTTGTTTCATTCTGTTCTGCATTAGACTACTGCGCAGTTATATCCTCAAAAGGCAATGATGGTCGTTGTTCTCCCCTCAAAGGATATGGTGTCTTTAGGTTCCTGTTAAGTGTGATTGCTTCATCGATGTTATTATCTTGCAACATGTCTTTGTGGAACCTATGTCTACCCAAAATAAAGCCAATTTATCGATGACCAAGCATGTAAGCACTATGGATGGGCCTCATGCATCTGCCGGCTGATTACACTGCTTGAATACAGCAAATGACAATTTTTTGTTCGTAGGGAATTCATTGTCCAAACATATAATATAATTCATAATGGAGAAAACTACTAGGCCTAATGATTATAAGCCCACTCAAATTAACCAAACTAAACCACATTGAAAGCATATTGGCCCAGCATCCAGTACAGAATAGCAACATTTTAAGAAACATTTCAGTAACAAAATAATGAATGTTGTTTTCGAACAAGGAGTTACATTCTTGTGAAATATCAATCATCCATTTCTTTTTTTCGGTGCCATGTTTGACCAAGCTTTTGCATACCTTAAAGAGATATGCCACACATACTGTAACTGTTCATGTTCAATATAAATTCAGTAACAAATCATAATATTCCCAAGTCCATGCATTCTATTGCAGTTCAAACTACAAAGATATAGCTGTGACCTTTTACAAGCCATAAAACCAGTGATGGAAAATGTTGCACAAAAGTTCATTTTAAGGGGCTTTGTGAAGGGCCATGTCGTATATTTAGATGAGTTTACAGGAAACAAATTTATTCCACTTAAAACAGCGGAAGCACACCAATGCCATTGCATGCATGTCCCTCTAACTATATCTGCAAAGCCAACACCACATCTGGTGTAAGGGCATTTGGAGAGTTTGATTAGGACGGTAACTTGAAAGGTCTTTCTCTTCCTTCAGAGAGGACAACTTATGTAATTTGTTCTTCATTATTATGTTAAGCTGAAAGGTAATTCAAAGGTTCTCCACAGCCCGCACATGTGCTTATAATACCACAAAACAACTATATCTTATTTTCAGCGTTCTCTAACCTCTCGAGCATGCTCATTTGACTGCAAAAAAAAGCAAAAAAATGCACCCTTAAAAGGGAGCAACCGTGACAAGAAGGCTCATCATACCTCATTCAAAAACAAGCATTAGAACCCATCGTCATTCATGTACCACACACACACACACACACACACACACACACACACACACACACACACACACACACACACACACACACACACACACACACACACACACACACACACACACACACACACACACACACACAACACACCACACACACACCACACACACACACACCCACACACACACACACACACACACACACACACACACACACACACACACACACACACACACACACACACACACACACACACACACACACACACACACACACACACACACACACACACAACACACACACACACACACACACACACACACACACACACACACACACACACACAGACACTTAAACTAGCATGTGTCTAAAAGGAAAGTGCGCCCCTAAATCCATCCATCAACCTGGTACCTCCAATGATTTCCAAAATAAATGTAATGTAAATCAAATGGGATGACCTGAAGGGTCATTTAGCAGCTTCTTACCTTGTCCCTGCCATCCCCTCTGCCAGTGAAAGATTACATTAGAATACGGAACGCCTTGAGGGCCCATCAATTTAGAGGAAGTAGCGTTGGTCACGTGGGCCCTTTCTAACCACCAGAACAGTTGTGACGCGACTTCTGTGACTTTTGTGGCCATGTCAGTTTCCTGAATGTTTTGACTCATTTTATTCATGTTTATTATACAGTTTGAATCTATAACAGGATGCTTTTCGCAATACACCTCCTTAAACAATGGATGAATTTTTATCAGACATGTTTGCATTCTGATTCTTCTCAGTCCTCGTCCAAGATTAAAATATGGGCACAAAAAACCTGCACACACACACACACACACACACACACACCACACAACACACACAACACCACACAACACCACCACACACAACACACACACCACACACACACACACAGACACACATGCACAGCACACCAACACACACACACACACACACACACACACACACATTCTACATAGGACAAGAAAATACACTTACATACATACAAACACACACACAAAACTATAGGAAAAGGAATTAAACACATTACATACATAACATACACTACATAACACATACATACATACATACATACATACATACATACATACGCACGCACGCACGCACGCACGCACGCACGCACGCACGCAGACAGACAGACAGACAGACAGACAGACAGACAGACAGACAGACAGACAGACAGACAGACAGACAGACAGACAGACAGACAGACAGACAGACAGACAGGCAGGCAGGCATGCATGCATGCATGCATACATACATACATGCATACATGCATACATGCATACATGCATACATGCATACATACATATGCAAACAATATGCACCTCCACTTGTGTGGAGGTGCATATTGTGGTTTAGGTCAGGTTTAGGGTTTTTTCTTAATTCTGAGACCAGCAACTACGTTTCATTTTTTTTTTATTACTGATTGTTTTCACCAGGGGGAGCCAACTCCAGTTTCACCGTGGTAATGCGATTTTCCAAACGCAGATCTTAATTTTGTTTAATAAATCATACATCCATGGCATACAGCCTCTCAATTTTTAATCAATGTGCTGTTATTGTAGCACGTTTGAGTTCGTTGGAACAGGTTATGAAACTTTCGCACTAACAATTCTGGAAAATCTGGCCCTTGTGGGTTGCCATAACCCCTCCTTTCTCTTCGGATTGAATCGATGAAGGGACTGTTCATGCAGGAAGTTATAAAAACCCGAATTACAGGATCAATGTTTGTTTCATGAGACACAAAACCAATGCTTATGACAATGGACGGTTGCTGGTCTCTGTGATCATATCTGGTCAATATTAGCTGCGGTTTCCTACTGGGAAGAGGGTAACTTGCCTCGGCCCTCCATTGGAATAATGTAAGTTTGAACCCGTTTGTCAAAACAACTTTCAACTTTAGACAAGTACCATCAATGTAGGTGTGTGATTGTCGATTCTCAATTTAAGGAAAGGAATGATTGTATTCGAGGTTTGCCCGATAAAAGCACGATTGAAAAGTAGTTATCCATGATAGTCCACAGCCAATGACATCAATAACAATATATACAAATATAAATGAAACTATTACTTACAAAATTTATATCATAGAAATAAAATAGACATTTCCTTTCAGTAAACAATATAAAACCATTAAGCAATAATACGCAATTCCCACTATTGGCGGAGAAGAATACGGAAGTGTGTCGTCATCCCGATTTATTTACTTTAGTCCGTTTGTAGTAGGCTACCATGTATTTAGATGTAGGCCTGCATCAAATATGATGATGTACATAAAAGAAAAACATTGCAATACACTTGTATTAGTCATAATGTGTGGCGTTATGCAACGTAATGTATGATGGATTGAAGTGTTAAGTGTCAATATGGATACAGTGTTACAATGAAATGAAAACTGCAGTATAATGATGACATTGAATCAGTAACAGATACCCTCTGGACTGTGCGTATACACGGGTTTATATTAGGCCATGTACGCTTGTCAGTAGCGGTGACGTCACATCACCAATCCATCATCATTTTCAATGTTGACATACTATTTGGAGTCATTGGTGTCGTCTTGTATTCTCCTGATTAATATTGGTTACTACTAGGCCTACGACACAAAGTGTATTTTCAATGGGTGTCAAAGTGCAGGCTATTTGATGACCATATTATTTGACCATTGTCCAACATAACTGGGAGTGGCTTAATCGTACACACACAACTTTAATAAAAATACTGCATTGGATATTATCAAGTTGGTTTTTAATAATTGTGTTTTTTGTGTGTCGCACCCATTCAATATAGCCCGATGGCGACCCCCGTGGTCTCCTTGCAGGAGCGCTACGAGGCCAGCATGGTTCTGAGCGGAGCCGGCGACGCCCTGGCCTATAATCGCGGACACTGGGAGTTTCAGAGAGACGGCGAGCTCATCCACCAGGAAGTGGCCAAGAGGGGGGGCTTGGCCTCGCTGGACGCCAAGGACTTCCCGGTCAGCGACGACACAGTGATGCACCTGGCCACCGCGGAGGCCATGATGGAGGTGGGGAAGAAGGGCAAGCAGACGCTGGCGCACCTGGTGAAGCAACTGGTGAAGGAGTACATCCGCTGCATGCGGGACATGGATGGGCGGGCCGCAGGTTGAAGGCAGAACTCTGTGATCCTTTTGTGTGTTCTGTCTAGGTTTGGTTATCTACCCTGTAGGCCACATTGTAGTGTATAAAAAAAATCTATCTATAATTGTCTGTTTTTAAACTAAAAGATAGAACAAAATGTAAAAGACATGGGAGTATCAAGAGAGCCTGACACTGGGCCCACCTCGGTGGCCATATAAGCCGCCTCTAATAAGTCCTGAGATCGCATCGACCCGGGTTTGATTCCTGCCCGTTGGTCCTTTGCTGCATGTCCTCCCCTCTAGTCTCCCATACCTTCCTCTCTATCTCACACTAATATCAAAAGTAACCTGACATACCCCCCGCTCCGCCTCGATGGCCGCTGCTAAACTCCCTGGTCCCGGCCCCCGCTCCAGGCCTCACATGCATGTCCAACGTGTGGAATTGCACGCGAGCGGGCGCAAGGACGGGGACCACAGGATCCCCTTCAAACCGCCATGGCGGGCGGGCTGCGCGCGGCCCATGCGGGCCATTGTGCATCCGGCCTGCGCTTCCCCGCGCAGCCGCGAGCAGAAAGGCCACCTTGATCGCCGTGAGAGCGTGGAGAGCGGCCGCGCTGACCCCACACACACACCCCACGGGCTACACCTGGGAAGCCTGCGCGGCGGCGCTGTTCACAGGGCCTAGAGCATGCAGTGGCTCTCCCGGCCCGTCAGAGGGCTGCCCCGCGGCCGGTACGGCAGGCTGGTGTGGGCCGCAGGGCCTGATATGGAGGTCCTGCGGAAGGCCATGCAGTACGCGGCTGGAGGGCGGGGCCACTGCGTGGAGCAGAACGTGGACAGCTGGTAATCAGGCAGGCGTGTTTCCCTTACTTTAATTAGGAAGTGGGATATAACGACGTGGGGGTAGTAAAACGGCCACTACGCTCGCTGTAGAATCACTTTGAGCACGAACCAGCGACACGAAATACATTTCCAAAATGTGTAATTTTTGCTGAAAATGTTTGGAATATTTAAATGACATGCAACAATGTTAGAACTAGCAATATACATATAAGCGATCATAAGGTCTTTCGGCACCCTTTATTTTCACTGAAAGACTCATACCTTAAAACATATGTGAGGTAATTATCATTTTAGGACATTATTTCAGTATTAAGGTGGTTGTGGACACAGCGTCTGCTGACATACTGACATCTCTACATTACAAAACCATTATTGTTCTAAGATGCAGAGCATTATTCATAACGGCAGCGGCCAGCCTACACAATATATAACTGCTAATATATAACCATTTCTGGCTCGAAGCCTGTGAGGCGCCAAAGCAGCGCCGTCCATCGTAAGCCGCCGTCGCCTGAGCCCAGAACACAACCTTAAATATAATCGATTGACTTTGTTTTTGGATTCACGTGAATGCCTTAATCTTTCAGGTTTCACATTGAATGCTGTTCATGGTTAATTATGGACATGCCGCAACAACAACTCACACAAACTGTGAAACTTCCACTTTAACACAAGCCCGACAACTTATCTCAATTATGAATGCTACGATGAACGATGACTTTAACCAGAGTTTGTCTTATGGATCCCTTTTTCGCAGGGACTACTTTGAGAATGCTTGGCGGGCTTACCTGAGCCAGCGGGGCATCTTGGAGGGGACGGGGAAGGCTCGCTTTCCTGAGAACTACGGAGTGGAGGAGCGGGAGAAGTTCTACACCTCGTTGGCCTTCACCAACTGGGCGGGCTCCAGTGGGCACGACGCCCCGATGATTGCCTACGACGCCCTGCTCTGTGCCGGAGACTCGTGGGAGGAGCTGGCCAATCACGGCCTCTTCCACGGCGGAGACAGTGACTCCACGGGCGTCATCGCGGCCGCCTGGTGGGGGGCCACGTACGGCTTCAAGGGGGTCCCACAGTGCAACTACAAGCACCTGGAGTACCGGAAGAGGATGAGCAAGGCAGCGGTGCAGCTGCTGGAGCTCAGCTCCAAGCCTTTCACCCATGAAGCGTGAGGGGAGACTCAACGTTCATATTTGAATGTACGGTAAATGATACGATTGATATTGACAATGGAATGGATATGAGATTTTAGACAAACTGCAATATTTAGCATTGTTAAACGAAGATTGGCAGAGGATTGAACTCTAAACAATACTTCTCACCTACATATCACTAAACGTTTAAGGGCCAAAGTATATCACTGAAATGCTTCTGCTACATTTATTACCCTCTAGACCTTTAAGATCAGACCCTTCGCTAAGCCCCGCCCCCCTTAGTTACTGTTGCTATGTCTGTCAAGCTTTCGCTCCTAGCAAAAGAAATATGGCGTTTTCAATGATACCATCAACACAATTTCCATTACACGTGTGTGGAGCAGAGCTGATCCCAGCATTTCTGAGACCAGTGCCACGGTATTAGAAGTCCTCGCATTAGACAATGCGTCAGACTTCGGCTTGCGCACCTCTTGGAAGGGACAGGTTTGATTTCCCATGAAGGGGACTTCGGCTTTTAGAATCTACCCAGTTTTGGTCAGTTTATGATTGGCGTGGTTCTGGAAATTCCACCCACAATGTCTTCCATGAATTCTTTGAAATCCTTGTTTTCAATGTAGCCATATAATTATATTGATTTTTTTATATCAAGTTGTTAAAGGTTCTTATATGCAGTCTTCCTTTTGTATAGAAATGGGCTACATAAATAAAGTTGACTTGACTTGGCTCATTTATGCCTTTTATGCCAAAAATGAATAATAAAAATCTCATTTTTTATGGATTAACTGGTTACTCGCTAACTGTTATTATGGAATTGGCGAACTTCACCAATGATGTAGCAATTGCATAAATTGTAAACAATGTACTTCACCAGGAAGATGGCAGTATATCCCTAAAAGAACAATCCAGACAGAGCCAGACTTCCCTTATTGAGTTTCACCTAATTTTGAAAAACTTTGCACTAATCAAGTACTCTATGCTATTTTATATTATAAACAGAAAATCTGAAATGAAATGTAGGCCTACTTAGTATAAACCTTCGATATTTTAGGAATTCACATTGACACATTTCATTTTTTTGAGATTTTATAACTTTTACCCTCTCTTTTTTATTACCTGTTGACATGTCGCGAGATAGGGAGCCAGGGGGCGCTAAAGATAATATGGGTCTGGCACCTTCCTTAGTAGTCGCCTGAGATACGCTTTAGGGAAAGTGTCACTGTGAAACATGAGGATGGATTCTGTGAGTAAGGCAGACAAGACGAATTTGTCGACTGTTGCAAAGACGGAGAAAAATTTCCCAAATCATTTATTACTGGCGTTAACGGCAATCTCCAACACCAAGAATGTCGTGCCCAGCCTTGTCCTGAAAAAAAATAAGAAATACCCGTTAAATAGCCCTAGAAGGTCATATTGTTGAAATGCTTAATATTTTTATGTTTCATTTCGATAACATTATATATCAGTGCCGATTTTTTAATCATTGATTCAAGTCGAGGTCTGCCCTTTGTAAACCTAAATCCAACTGTCTTATCAACACAACTGTTTACCAGCTGCATTCAAACCCCCACGTTCAGAGGCAGGCATCTGTCTCCCCAGCAGAATGTTCACTTTGTTTACCGCCTGCCCTCGGTTTTTGCACACAGTTTGCTTAGTGACCTTTAGCATGAAGCAAGGCCCTCATACTTGACACAAAGTGAGGAACTGAGGACCAGGTCACAAGATGCTGTGTGTGTGTGTACTACAGGGATCAATGACTCAGAGTATGGGTGTTGGAAACAGACGGAAATTCTGAAATCTATATAGGGATGAATAAATCTCAACTGAAGATTCTGTGATCTAACAGACTTACACCATAAACATTATTGGGATAAAAATCCCCATTCCCCAAAACAAACTACAATTTGAACAAAAGGACATATGATGTGCAAGTCACGGATGCATGCCCCACACATATACACTGCGTGGCCCCACTTTGAGCCAACAGGTTGGGAGCTGCAAGTACACATTCCTGTATGTGTGTTTGTATGTCTGTGTGTGGGTGTGTGTTTTGAGTGTGTTTATGTAGCACGTGTGTGTGTGTTGTGTGTGTGTGTGTGTGTGTGTGTGTGTGTGTGTGTGTGTGTGTGTGTGTGTGTGTGTGTGTGTGTGTGTGTGTGTGTTTTTGTGTTGTGTGTTGTTGTGTGTGTGTGTGTGTGTGTGTGGTGTGTGTGTGTGTGGTGGTGTGTGTTGGTGTGTGTGTGGTGTGTGTGTAAGCACGTGTTAGTACCGTGTGTGTGTGCATGTGCGTCCTGTGACTCCTGCTGCCCTTGTAATTGGAAGAAGTCAATCTGTCTTGTGGCGCTGGCTAATATAGCTGAACACACGAGAGACACACACTGCGGTCATCAAACATGTGATCACAAGCCCCCACCAAAGAGGTGAGGAAGGCTACGGAAGATGATGTGGTTAAAACAGATTATATTGCTTACTGTGGTCATTAAATAGCAGTTTTTCTATACTTGCCATCTTGATTGGGTCAATGTCTTTCAGTGGCTGCTTTGACCGCCACTGCACACTTTTTTACGATTTTGCAGGTCATAGTGAGCTGGAAATACAGCACACTGCAAATAGCAAGACATTTGGCATTCCCAGTTAAACATTTATAAACATTTAAATAAAATACAACTAATTGAAAGCAAAACAAATTGAGTAGAGCAGAAGGACCAAATTGACAACCAACATGGCTATTTGCAACATGACATCTAAAAACAGCATATAAAAAAAAAAAACACACCAGTCTGGTGACACAGTGTTTATAACAAGCTCACAATCACATTTACCCTTTCACATCTAATTGGGTTCAAATACAATACAGAATACAATTGAATGTTTCAACAAACAAAACAATGGAAAATGTTAGGTACCATTGGAGAGAGATTAATATTTGGATACATAAAAGCTACAATGTTTGTTACCACACTATTAAAAATGACGGATGGATAGATAGATGTCACCGTATCTGGTGGTCTATGTATTGTTTATCTTTCTTGTTTTCCCCAACATAGGTGCACTGGGATGATGATATCTTATAATTCATAGTTAAGTGCCACTAAGCTGTTCTCTGCAAGCGCTGCTATTTAAAAGGTTGTTCCTTGAAAGAAAGATGCACATTAAGAAGCAAAATATCAGGAAAGGCAGAAGTGATTCTTTGAATCATGCACTTGCATTGATGGAAGGCTCTCAAAATATTGGTTATGGACACCAACACGATGTCGTGGAGTTGGGGCACAGGGTTTCTCCGAGGGCCCCAGGGACTTGGTGAAATGTAGGCCGCTGTGCTTCTCAATATCGCCATAAAGCCAGTCAAGGAGGCCCAGTTGGCAACTCTGTGATCACTATCTGTAAATACTATCACATTCGCCTCAAAGAGGGAGGGCTCAATTTCCGTTTAAAATGTCGAACAAACCACTGGAGACGCCTTCCTCCTTTTAAACGTTGCCTCCAGTAAAATCATGTGGAAACCCGCTCATTGCACTCTGGGATGTAGGGGTATGATGTGGCAAACGCAGGCTAGTCAGATGTTGAAGCTTAAGGCAGGTGTGAGCCAGAAAGGCCTTTTAGTCCGAGAATGTCAAACAGTGTAAATCACACGCCGCTCCCCCCATGGATTTACAAAAACAAAAGCATCCCCCTCCTGCGTATTCCTGTCCACCGCAGCGCAACACAATTGGGGCTGGCTTAATGCGCGCTGCTTTTTGCGGCACGGTAGTATGTATCACAATTTAATCACTCGCCATAGTCACGGCTGTACGCATTGAGCAGCTCCTATCCCCATGTTTTGGAGTCGAAGTTTGTGTCGCGTCGCAGAAAGGGTTTGTGGGTAGCTTGGGGGGGGGGTTGCGGGAATTCTGCCAGGCTCAGTGGTTTACCGTGCAAAAAAAAT
>OLKM01001625.1:23074-28074 GCA_900291075.1 Melanogrammus aeglefinus
AGAGAGAGAGAGAGAGAGAAGAGATGGTAGTGACCTAATGACAACCATCACTGTGTGGGCTGGAGCACAATTATTCTAATAACCGTTTAGCCGTGATCAAAAGGCAAAAAGAGAAGCTCTGCTGCAGTGTCAATCATGACGCTAAGCTAAAGCCCACAGCGGACGTGCCAGGCATCTACTGGCAGAGCAAAGTATGTTTTTCCGTGTTATTTTTTTAGGGTTTTAAAAAACACTCAAATATACCCTGCCTGCATGCATCCTGTGCTGACGCCATGAGGCTTGCTGTTGGCGGACCCCAGGATCCCTGTTGGCTAGCCTCGAGCAAACACAAAACCAGGAGTCAATCACCATTTGGTTGACCGCACGGGGAACGTGCAATGTATTTTCCCCCAATACCCCCCCGATTCGTTTATGGTCGCTCCAATGTCTTTGGGTAGGGTCTGAGGTCAGCTTCAGCTTCATGCACAACTCACGCTCGGCAGCTCTCACGAAAGACCAGTCATCAGATGTTTGGAGGTGCTGGTGGTGCAGGTGGAGGGGTAAGGGCAGCAGCGTCTGTTTTGTTCTTCAGTGTGCACAGAGCTTTGCTGTGAACACAGTCGAGCCCGCTATAGACTAGTCCTCCGTGGTTTGGCTCACGGGGAAAAAAGACTGAACGTGAGAGTGGAAATTGTGTTTACCTGAAATAAAAGCTAAAGCTTTCTGGTGTTCTCCAGCCAGGAGACTGCTACCATTAAGGCCAGAATATAAAATGTCAATAAAATGTCCCAGAGACATTTTATTGGGTGAGATGGTGAAGTGAATGGTAGAGTGTTTTCATTCAGAGCGCCTGACCCACTTTGTCTTTAGATCTTTTTGAAGGTGTATATCTAATTGCATATACATTGGTCATACATTATTCAAGGAACACTATGGTTTGTATCCGTTATAGCTCCAGCTACAAACAACAACAGCTATTAGTCATCACGAGGTCGCTCTATAACAACATCGAACGCCAACTGATTTAATCATCTCACCAACGGCAGTTAAATTATTCGATGAGAGGCTCTGGTCCGATGCCACCAAAGAGGGAGGGTGTGGGGTCCCCGGGACACACACGGTGATTGAAAAGAGGACGAGGCGCTGTGCTGTTAAAAGGACATCCAACTGGTTCATGTTCATGGCAGCGAGACAAGGCAGATGGATTGACCACGGGACGACCTCTGACACCGAAACCTCACAAAGCAAGGTTGTGGATTCTGTCCAGTAGACAGAACCGAGCTATGACACACATGATGCTGGCCCCCACAGAAGAGTTATCCACCTCAGGCATACTTCATCTCCTCTTTCATCCTCATACACTTATTTGAACGATTTCAATGACGTTTTAGAGCCGTTTTGTTTTCCACACGTTGAACCTTCTAATTTGGTCACAAACAAACGTATTCTTCGTCCTTCCTGCTTATTGAATGATGCGTGTGCACACACACACAGAGAGTCCGTGTCACAATGTGTTGATATCAACAATGCGACACAATCGCAGCCCCCTCATGCCAAGTAACACATTGACTCCCCTTCGCACTGACAACCCCGAATCAATGGTTCGCCCACGTGCAGGTAGACAGCAAGTGCTGTCGTGATGAACAGCAATGGGTAGTGGTACGTTTTAAGAGCAGCACTTATTTCAGTGGGACATCAGCGCTGGAGAATAACACGCTGAGGGGCTTCCGATGCAATGGGAGGTTTCTAAAGAACACATTGTTCCTAGGCAGAGATAAAATAACAGGGCAGAAACATTGAGTCAAAAAGTGCTTAAAAACACGTCTGAGAGAGGAAATGAGCAACAAGGAAATAAGGAGAAATAAGACCGAAGGAGACCAAAATAAAGAAATACGGAAATCAAGAATGAAAGAAATATGGAGACAGAGAGCAGGAGAATGAAAGAAAGTGAGGAGAGAGAGCGAGAGAAAGAGGAGAGAGGGAGAAAGAGAAAGAGAAGGTGCCACAGAGAGAGAGAGAGAGAGAGAGAGAGAGAGAGAGAGAGAGAGAGAGAGAGAGAGAGAGAGAGAGAGAGAGAGAGAGAGAGAGAGAGAGAGAGAGAAGAGAGAGAGAGAGAGAGAGAGAGAGAGAGAGAGAGAGAGAGAGAGAGAGAGAGAGACAGAGAGAGAGAGAGAGAGAGAGAGAGAGAGAGAGAGAGAGAGAGAGAGAGAGAGAGACAGGGAGAAAGAGAGAGAGAGAGAGAGAGAGAGAGAGAGAGAGAGAGAGAGAGAGAGAGAGAGAAAGAGAGAGAGACAGAGAGAGAGAGAAGAAAGAGAGGAGGAGAGAGAGAGAGAGAGAGAGGAGAGAGGAGAAAGAGAAAGAGAGGGACCAGAGAGAGAGAGAGAGAGAGAGAGCGAGAGCGAGAGCGAGAGAGAGAGAGAGAGAGAGAGAGCGAGAGAGCGAGAGAGAGAAAGAAGAGGAGAGAGAGAGAGAGAGAAAGAAGAGGAGAGAGAAAGGGAAATAGAAGGAGAGTGAGAGAGTAGAGCAAGGAGAGGGCCCATATGAAACGATACCGGGGATGATTAATACTGCACCTGAAGGCCTCTCTGAGTGGGGGAGCATCTATATTTGGGCGGGGAAGGCATCTGTCACAGCATGCCTCCTGGCAAGGTGCAGCCGGCCCCCAAGGACTCCTCAAAATGTTTTTATTCTTTAATGCACCGAAAAAAATACGGAAAAGCGCGCGTGGAGTTGACGTTATTAATTACTCCAGCCGCGGTGTGTGCACTCTGAGCCGGTTTGCACAAGGCTGATCCGAGGCCTGCCGCGGGGGAGTTTAGCATCAAGTGGATTAAAACATCGCGGCTCTCAGTTACAGCGCCTGCATGTGGGCCGAGCCCGCCTGACGTTTAACCGTATCTGGTGCGAATGACTTTACTCGTAACTAAGATTATTTCATTAAATACCCGTCACAAGTTTGCATGTCGGGTAAGAAGAGAGGTTTTTTTTGCGGGCCTTAGCACATTGTCAGCTGGGGTTCCAGTACACAACACTGTCCAGTCCCCCGTCGTGTATCCGCAAGAGGCCCGACCGTTTTTCTCCTTTGGAGCGATGAAACGCCCGCCATCTGATCACATAGTACAACCAAACACACACACACAAAACCCAGAGACAGCAATGCACACACACACACACACACACACACACACACACACACACACACACACACACACACACACACACACACACACACACACACACACACACACACACACACACACACACACACACACACAAACAAAAAAATCCAGAGACGGCAATGTACACACAGACTAGTGCGCGCACGCGCGCACACTCATGAACATGCACACACACACGCACACAGAAATACACACACACACAAATATACACAAGCATAAACACACGCAAACGCACACACACACGCCCACACAGAATCCTGTGAAGGGAGGATCTGTGGCTGGGCTGGCGCCCCCCGTGGAGGCCGACGGCCGGGGGAGGAAGGGGGGGGGGGGGGGGTGGGAGGAGACTGTTAACGTGTCGGCGCCATATGCCGTTAGCGTCTGATGGACGCCGCGCTCCCCGGGCGCTGGGCGGGAGACCTAGCGGGACATTTGCTGGTGACATCATCACCGCCACCGCCACCGCGGCGGACGGAGGTGAAAAAACCGGGGCCATCTGTTCACCGAGAGCGTACCCCAACGCACTGGCCCAGGTGCCTAATTGTGTGTGTGTGTGTGTCTGTGAGTGCACGTGTGTGTGAATGTGCATGCACGTGTGTGTGTGTGTGTGTGTGTGTGTGTGTGTGTGTGTGTGTGTGTGTGTGTGTGTGTGTGTGTGTGTGTGTGTGTGTGTGTGTGTGTGTGTGTGTGTGTGTGTGTGTGTGTGTGATGATTCAGTGGAGGTAAAAATACAATTATGAAAGAAAAATGATTGAAAAACAAAAAATAAATGTGTAATATTTGAGAACAAATGTGATTCTGTTGTTTTGTTTGTACAAATCTGAATACGAACATTCACATGCAAGATACCAAAGGCTAAAACAGACGAAAACACACAGATGTATGCTAGATTGTACTGTTGAGAGGTAACGCTAATTTCTGGAGGGATTTTCTGATATGTGCAACATTTTGTGGAACATCCAATTCCAAAGGCAGTCCTGCCAGACTATTTCCTGCATTACTTTCCTACATTACCCAGAATGCCTTCCTGCAGCAGTGGAACGCGACAGAAACCAGTAAAGCAGGACCTGGTTGTACATCACCAACTGTCACGTTCGCACGGTGTCGCGTCTGTGTGTTAAGCTTGTATAATTAATTTAAGTATGTTAACGAATTACGCGTCGCGGTAAGCAATTTGTTCTACAGTGGCGGGTGGAAATATGATTACTTGATTTGGCCAACGAATTATCCCCGAATATATTTACATGTTCCATTAAAAACCCATCAGTCACACATTGTTGAACAACTTACTCAGCGGTGGCGGCGCCTCACAAACCCAACTCCAACACGCGCGGTTGACTTTAAGCTCACTTAGCCTGACTTCTGATAACGCAATCTTTCCCTTCGCCAAACGCACGACACGAGACCCTACCCACCAATGGGGTTAGGGTTAGATCCCGCCCCCACCCAACGGCCACCTCTCGGCCATTAACGAAACGGACCCGTTTGAAGCGAGTCTGACCAGCGAAAGACTAGAAACTGTAGCGCTAGCACTAACCTCCGCGAAGCTCCGGAGCCTCCCTAATTACATGCTCGCTAACCGCCGAGCTAGTGGTTTTATTTTCTGTCGTGGTCTGCTTCTACCTTAACGAAGACAATTGACGGATGCAGGAACAGCCCCGACGGGCCCAAAGCCCTATTATTGACAAAGGAGAGGATCTTCATGACAAAGCATTGTGCGCTCACTCAGACAGGTTCGGAGGAGGACGGCTGCCTCGCGCAACAACAACATTATACACGGAAGGGCCCAGATGGTCACTTAGAAAAACGGCAAGCTGGAAGTGATCAACACTGCCCTTGCAT
>OLKM01001625.1:33074-53074 GCA_900291075.1 Melanogrammus aeglefinus
TGTCTATGTGTGTGTGTGTGTGTGTGTTAGCCTGTGTGTGTGTGTGTGTGGTGTGCACGTGTGTGTGTGTGTGTGTGTGTGTGTGTGTGTGTGTGTGTGTGTGTGTGTGTGTGTGTGCGTGTGTGTGTGTGTGTGTGTGTGTGTGTGTGTGTGTGTGTGTGTGTGTGTGTGTGTGTGCTGTGTGTGTGTGTGTGTGTGTGTGTGTGTGTGTGTGTGTGTGTGTGTGTGTGTGTGTGTGTGTGTGTGTGTTGTGTGTGTGTGTGTGTGTGTGTGTGTGTGTGTGTGTGTGTGTATTGGCATGGGGGGCTGTACTATGCCCACAATGGATTACAATAGGGGCGAGTATTGCAGGGAGTTGCACACACTTGCTGGAGCAAACACAACCACCGCCATCTTGGCAGTCGCCATTCGTTGGTTCTCAAATCCTCTCCCCAACTCCTTAGTTTGTTTTTTGACTTTCCCAGGGAGAAACACAAACAGGCTAAAAAAAAACAGAGCAGGCTGACGAATCAAATGAGCCTTACCTGCAGGAGAACTGCTGGTTACATCTGAGAGTGGGCCGAGGGAAGCAAGGAGAGGAGTGGGGGAGAAGAGGGAGAGACGAAGGGAAGGGGGACAAAGGGAGGGAGAGGGATGGAGGAGGAGAAGAGAGGGGGAAAGGAAAAAAAGAGAAACGTCAGCAGGCCGTTCAATGTACAGTTTCAACTTCAATACGGGCGGTGGCTGTCACCGGCTCCCCTGAAAAATGGAGGCGTCCCGTGTGGTGTAGCCCGGGGTTTTAAGAATAGTCCCCGTCAGGAGGAAGGGGCATCATTTATTAATCCCAGACACCCAACATCTGAGATGGCCTCCCGTGGGAATCCAAACTTTGCACGACTAGCATTAATATTTGTCAGTGTGTGGAGGTTCAGAGGCTGGAGGCAGGAAAAGGCGAAGGGCCAGGGGGGGGGGGGGGGGGGGGGGGGGGGGGGGGGGGGGGGGGGGCAGGCGGCGCTGCTGTCAACGGGTAGTGACAAGGGCCGTTTGAAATAAACACACGTTCGGGGGTCACGTAGCCTGCTCACCGCACAAACGTAAACACGGCATGCACACGCTTGCCCACTCACACACAAAGGTTACACAGACATACGCACACTCTGTACGTACCCCCCCCCCCACACACACACACACACACACACAGGATACACAGCCGCATGCACACTGTACGTACCCACACACACACACATATGGTACACAAACACACGCACACTGTGTGCTTACCCACACACACAGACAGATAGGTCACACAGACACACACACACTGTGTGCGTCATCGACACACACAGGTCCACCCCGATGCCGTTTAGGTCATTGTGCGGCCATCAGACGCCCCCAGCCTGCTTGGAGCGACGCTAACCTTTGCTACAGCTCCCTACTCTTGTCAGCCTGTCAGCGGTCAGTGCCCTGGGGTTCAGGGGCCAAAGCAAAGCCCCCCCTAACCCGGGACCTGAGTGCAGGTCCGATGGGGAGGGCCACATCAGCGCAATACAACCAAAACAACAACAACAGTTGGGCTGCATCGTCACTTTGCCCACTCTCCTCGACATTCATATCTCCAAAGATTTACGGCGTTAGGATATTACAAATCCCGCCGTGAGCGAGCGTCGGTCGGAGAGAAAACAAAACAAAGGCACGCACAAAGAATATCACATATTTATATATATTGCTTCTGTTTCCCCGCGGCGTTCCTTTCAAACGTCTCCACGAGGGGATAGGGGGAGCCACATGGGGCGACGGCGGCGCCCCTGAAACCGTGGACTCAGGAGTTATTTCCGCGACGGGACCGTTGCTTACCGCGCAGTCGACGGTTCGTGTTGGTAAGCAAAAATCCGCGAGCGATATGATTTATCACAGATGATGTCCCTCCCCTGCATTCATTAGCATTTTTTCGGTGCGTGCCTGTTCCGAGGATCTCCAGGGATCAGCGCGGCAGGACGTGATTACAATATCAACCAAGCTCGTGGGAACAAAGCTATTTTTAGCGGGAAGAGAGAATGGGGAAGGGAGGATGGGGTGGAGAGGGGGGGAGAGGGGAGAGAGGGGGGTGGATGGAGAGTCAGTGGGTGGGTGTTCAAACACTTTTTGCAAGAGGGTCCTTCATTGCCATTCTGTTTGTGTCTCTGACGCGCACGCGCACGCACACGCACACACACACACACACACACACACAACACACACACACACACACACACACACACACACACACACACACACACACACACACACACACACGCACACAGAAGCCCCACACCCCGACACGCTCACACACATGAAGAGACGGAGACCGACACACATACAGGATGCAAGCTCACACACACACAGACGCCCCCCCCTCTACACCCCTACAGACTCACACTCACAAACTCACACATGAAGAGACAGAGACAGACACACATGCTGGGCACAGGCACACACTCTCACACTCAGACACACACACAATAGCATTGTCCACTGCTGTTGTTGCTTAACCTTTGACCCTCGGTGGCTGCGCGCAGACAAAATTGGGCTCGGGGGAGAGCAGGGGGCCAGTGTTTGGCGCGCAGCATCAAGGAGCGATTGAAAGCACCTGGGCTTTCAGTGGCATTAGCGGCACGGAGGTGCAGCCAGAGGGACATAGGGGAGGGCCCCGTCAATGGGATCTGGAAGAAAAGACCACGATAATAGAAGGGGGGGGGACGCCAGGGAGACTGGCGGGATGTGATACAAAGAAAGAGGGGAATCCAATGTGATGACATTCTGCTGGCGGAGGGGAGATAACAGAGGGGCCGGGGAAGGATGTGAAAATTAAAAGATGTCCCAAGGAAAATGGAAAAAAAGCAAGGCTGAGGGAGGTTGTCGAGAGTCCTTCTTAAAAAGCACCATGAGTGAGCGTGCGTGCGTGCGTGCTTGCGTGCGTGCGTGCGTGCTAACTAGCATGCGCCGCGACGTACGAGGAGCCATTTCCCTGCGACTTTTCCATATTTCTGACAATTTTTACACATGTAATCTCACTGCTTTCAAGAGCAGTAAGATCATTGATTTTTTCTTTTTTCGAATCTGAATCCAACGGTGGAAATTTGGGAGGCTTTGGCCAATCAGAAGCAACCCTGCTATCCTGTAAGTGGATTAGCCTGGCAGGGATGGGGAGCGTGGAGATAATTTAGGAGGAGGAAGCTCTCCTAGCATGAATAACCTCTCCGGGTGTGAACCCGGGGAAAAGGGAGGCAAAGTGACAGGTTTTTTTCTTCCCAGCGCACATTTTAAGCACATAAGCTGCTTTTTGGGCGCTTTAGTTATGCTGCATAGACACAACAAGGCGATACAGGGCCAGGCCGAGACAAGGCGGAGAAAACAGCAGAGTATTCGGTTTGCTTTCTTGTCCTTCTCTCTGCGGTTGGTTAATGGGAGGATTTGAGGTTTGTTTTCATGGTCAGTAGTACGTCGAGGCTAAGATTGATTTGTCCTTAGCCTTTTGAAATCGTTAATGAGTAAAGATGCAAGTGTGTGTTTTAGAAATATGAATCATTCAACTTAGATATTCGAGAATCAGTTCACAGAGAACCGGATGATATAAATACAAAAAAATAACAAATCATTATTGCTTAGCATCAAGCCCTCAGTCCTAACGTGGTAATTAACCGGGGAAGCAAATCCAGACACTGCCAAAACAGGCCACTGAGGCCTCTGTCACTATTTAACTGATTCTGACTCGAATTGGTGCAGAAAATATAAATACATCAAATTGAAACGAACACTCAATGGACCAATGTGGCTGGTGGCTAGCCACAGTGAACTGCATAAAGAGCCCTCGGGCAAAGAGAGAGAGAGAGAGAGAGAGAGAGAGAGAGAGAGAGAGAGAGAGAGAGAGAGAGAGAGAGAGAGAGAGAGAGAGAGAGAGAGAGAGAGAGAGAGAGAGAGAGAGAGAGAGAGAGAGAGAGAGAGAGAGAGAGAGAGAGAGAGAGAGAGAGAGAGAGAGAGAAGAGAGAGAGAGAGAGAGAGAGAGAGAGAGAGAGAGAGAGAGAGAGAGAGAGAGAGAGAGAGAGAGAGCGATATTGAGGATGAGAATGCACAGTCACCACGATATCGCTGCTCCCCAAATAGCCGGCACCTGCTCAGCTAAGCTGATGCTAAAAAAACCCTTACCCCTCCAGAGCACTGGGGGATCATGACACCCTGACTGAGGGATGCTGATGGCATGAGCTGGGGCCCAGCGGACCTGTTGTAGTTCACACCAGCCTCGCTCTAGTTGAGCGAGTCAATCATCTTTTTGACATGATGCTGATGCTAACAACACCTATGATGTGACATGTGATGGAATAACATTACGAATAAATTCAAATAGCCAAATCCGAATATGTAATACCGGCTGTACTGTTCGGTTCACTACCTTAAATAGGGGCGGAGGTGTCTGACAGGTGAGGGCTATTAGCTCCAAACTTTCTCACGTGGCGGTCAATCATCGTTGATGCACATAGATCGATAGTTTGCATGCTGTGTGTGTGTGTGTGTGTGTGTGTGTGTGTGTGTGTGTGTGTGTGTGTGTGTGTGTGTGTGTGTGTGTGTGTGTGTTGTGTGTTTGTGCATGTGTATGTGTGTGTCACGATGATCAATTATTTAGTACAGTGGCTCTCTGACCCACTGAACCTGTTTTAAATGAGTTAATTAAGGAGTTAATAAGGACCGATATGAAGTGGTTCACACTTTCATGCATCGATTGCTCTAATTAATCGACCTCAAAGCACACAGCTTTTTAATCAAATTGCAATCAGGCCCCATAATCCTACAGTAAAATAACTATACTATTCAAGCATCTTTTGTCGCCAGAAGAATTGTATAATATGATACACAGTAGCCTATATTCCATACCTATAATGAAAAACATAAACTTCAACTTGAAGACACTGCTCTATATGTTTCAGTTGTTGTACCATGAAAGCGAAACCAAACATAGAAAAACACAAACCAGACAATTAATCAAATGTGTTTTTGTTGGGTTTCCTCAGGGCTACGGCAACACATCGCACAGGAAACGGAGCTGCAGCGTACAAGATAAAACATTTACCGCGATGTCGGCCGCGGCGTGTGTGTGTGTGTGTGGGTGTGTCTGTGTGTGTGTGTGTGTGTGTGTGTGTGTGTGTGTGTGTGTGTGTGTGTGTGTGTGTGTGTGTGTGTGTGTGTGTGTGTGTGTGTGTGTGTGTGTGTGTGTGTGTGTGTGTGTGTGTGTGTGTGTGTGTGTGTGTGTGTGCGTTTCGGTCTGCGTTGAATTCTCCCTTTCTCGTTTTTCTTTTACATCTGCCTGCCGGTGCTTGAGACATGAGACGTTGGAGGGAATCAGACCGGTGCGGGCGGCGCCTCCACGCCAAAACCGACCCTGGGTTCACCCACCAGCATCGAGCATTACGGATAACCGCTCTGTCCTGGGGGTACGGGGGGGGACGGGGGAACAAGAAAGGGAAAGGAAATAAGGGCCGACTGCACAACGGTAGCGGGCTTCAGTCTGGAGCCCGGGGCGAAGTGATTGCCGGCGTTAGACGATCACAGACGGGCCCCCAGTGATGAGTTGAGGTGGCGGCGCGGCGGTCGGCGGCTTCGGTGCTACGGTAAAGCTTCTGAAGAGACGCTAGCAGCGGCGGCGGCGGCTAGCCGCAGCACCCCGCCCCTTTGAAGGTGGGGCATGAACGGGTGCAGGCTGGGAATGCTTTGACAGGTGGATGTCAGGGAGCGTGGAGAAATCAGGGGGAGTATTACGTCAGGCTATGAGTACTGCCTGTGGAGGCGGTTGACCGGTCAGAGTTCCCCGTTTGAGATTGGAAAATCTGGTTGCTACGGCGTGAGAGTGGGAGCCTGACCCATAGCGCTGACCTTTTGCCCCACAAACCGCTTTGAACACAGCGGCCCCCCTAGTAAACTGATTCAAACAGGTAATTTGATGTAATGAGTCAACGTGTCAGTGGAAGGTGTCAGCGCACTTATTGCTTTTTAATTATATTTTCCCTGCAAGAGACCGAGCATGAGACCTTTGTGCTCGGAACCTGTGTGTGTGTGTCTGTGTTTGTTTGTGAGTGTGTATGAGCGTGTGTGTGTGTGTGTGTGTGTGCGTGTGTGTGTTTTTTTGCATGTGTGCGTCTGTGGTTTTGCATGTGTCTGTGTTTGTGTGTGTGTGTGTGTGTGGGGGGGGGGGGATGCGTGCGTGCGTGTGTTGGCCCGGGCGTGAGCAGGTGCACTCATTACCACGGGGGACAGATGGATCAGCAGAAGTGAAGCGATTGTTTTCTCTTTTTTTCCTGTTACCTTGCAAGGGAGCACCCTGTTCACCATATGCAGCGCAGTCATTAAGGTTGACCTTTGACCCGTGGAACCAGCACTTGCGGAACGAGCATTTCCATTCCGATGGATGTGAGCGAGACCGACCACCGGTTGTTTTGGACGAAAGAGGAAGGGCATTTGTTCTTGTTTTGTCTTCTTGTGGCGTAGATATTGGATTGTGGATTGTAATATGAGTATTTTTTCGTTGGGTCGAGATGTTATGTTTGCCTCTTGTGTGTGTTTGTGTGTGTCTCGCTACTCTTGTCATGTTGAGATGTGTGTGCACCTGTGTGTGTGTGTGTGTGTGTGTGTGTGTGTGTGTGTGTGTGTGTGTGTGTGTGTGTGTGTGTGTGTGTGTGTGTGTGTGTGTGTGTGTGTGTGTGTATGTGTGTGTGTGTGTCACCGATGTACACATCTATCATGAATAAGGGAACATGTCTTTGTATATGCGTATTTGTTTGTATATGCATGCATGGACACACATGCGCATGCATGTTGTCGCGTGCATCTGCGTGCGCAAATGCGCGCGTGTGTGTGTGCGTTACTCCGATGTGGGACGCGTTTAGGTGTGGCGGTTCCTTTTAATATCACCAATGCGGCTCCTTTGAAAATTCATTAAAGTGCTTCGACCCCTCTGCCATCTGTGTGAGTGAGTGGGGGGGGATTGGGGAGGGAATGGAATATGAAACTTCTGACAGAGGCATGCGGGCCGAGCCCCCCCCCCCCCCCCAAGAGACGCCCCCCCCCTTCCCTAAACCCCCCCACCCCCCTTTCGGCCCCTGTCCCCCAGCACCTGAAATGCTATTTATTTATTCGCCAACCTTATTCAAAAGGTTGCATTCTAATTTCGATTTGCACACGGATTCAGACGGGGGGCCTGGTGTGGCCGTGCAGGTGACTGGCGAGGAGGGTTTTACTGTGGAGAGTCTTTCTGGAGGAGTCTGAAGTCTGGAGGCCGGCTATTGTAGTCTGATTCAATGGCTTTTGTGTACGGTACTAATCTACCAAGTATTGGGTAGATTGTTATGTCTAAAGTATCCCGGAGAACATCTTTGGTCAAATTTGGGGGTAAGAGAATTGCTTGCTCAAGGATGTCTAGAGATGGACTGCAGGCATTGGGATAGCAACCTTGGGAGCCAAACATTGACCTTATTATACAGGGCATTTAGCAGACGCTATTTTCCAAAGCAATTTAAAATAATAAAAGTACATTCGTCAGAAGAACAGAAGAACAAACAACAATATACCGCTTTCGGTACAGCAATGCTTTTCATTGAAACAAGTGCCAAGCACTTACAATTGCTAGGTTAACCCATTCCCTGTACAACAATGATAGCTAGCATAAGACGCTGCACAATGCTAGGTTATATTTTCTCCCCACTAGTCTAACACCGCATCCTGCCTTTCTCTTCTCCAAGCGAAATTGACTGCATTTATATAGGGCTGTTTTATAGTCTGGGCCAATCAAAGTGCAGTACCTGATCAATGTGAACCAATCAAAACAGTTGACATTTATCCTCATTCTGGAAGAGGCACCAAACAATAAAAGCCCCCACCTGGAATAAATGAAGGTCCGGCAATTCAGCCGAGAATCAAACCAGGAGCAAACCGGTTGTCAAACTGCCTATATATATATATATATATATATATATATATATATATATATATATATATATATATATATATATATATATATATATATATATATATATATATGGTTTATGTAATGATAGCATAACCTTGCAATAAGTGTTACAGCATCAGAAATAAAACTCAAACTGTGTCAAACGTGGGTTTACACAGCAGTGACACGGAAACACTCAATAAAAACTAAATTGTCGGCCGCTTTGTTCAAACCTAAGCACGACATCGAACCGTTGTCATGGAATAACTCCCAGAATCCCGTTCTCCCGCTCTCTGGGAACACATGTCCGACACGCTTTCATAACTCAGGAGCTGCGAACGCAACTTTGATTTGGACGGTCGCTGGCAGCTTTCGTTCCGGCTGACGCTTCTTGTGCCAGTTGCATCTCCCGACTGGAGCAATATCCCAGGCAGTGTTTGTGCTCTGTAATCACTTTCTCCTACACCTGATCTGCTCATCATAAACCCAAAGCGCCGGCGTTATTGCAGGCATAGTCAGAAATACGGGGGCCTATGTATTATGCATTAACAATGATCTCCCACGGTGCAGAGCTCACATACAGACGCGTGTGTGTGCGCGCCAATGCACGCACACATTATAGAAGATATTTTAAAGCATGGATATGTTAATGCATGGATGAGAACGCACGTATAGAATTCATACGCACCCCCACAGAGTTGGCGAGAGTACATGAAACGTAGTCACATGCTAACTCGTAAATGCACGCATGCACACACAAGTGCACACGCACACTTGCAAATACACACACACACACACACACACATACACACTTGCACACACTTGTCCACATCCTATAAATATCAATTATTATAAAAATAGCATATGCTCATACAGACACACACACACACACACACACACACACACACACACACACACACACACACACACACACACACACACACACACACACACACACACACACACACACACACACACACACACACACACACACACAACACACACACACACACACACACACCTCAAAGCAGGTTGCAGGATGTGCTGTCTTCACCTCATCGCTTTTGAGTCTCTGCTTGACACTTCAACACCTCGCCTGCTATAAAAAAAACTCCCTTCCGTCTCCCCCCCCTCTCTGACGCTCTCACACACTCTCTCTCTCTCCCTCTTTCTTTAATCCGCTAACTATCTCATTTACAAGACTGCTGCTTAACAGCTGGGACTGGTGTTGGTCGGCGGGGGGTGAGGGTGGGGGGGGGGGGGGTGTAAGAACAGTGACAGGTTGAAGGGTTCGTTGTTTTAAGAGAAGGAGAATGTTTTCTTTGCGTATCTTATTTTCCTGCGTCGACGCAGATCCCCTGGAGGTGATGCGGACGGATTCTGCGGAAAGATCTCAAAAACGGGCTTTATTTTTAACATCTTGAGTCCACAGGTTCAGATCACATGCTCACTGAGAGCGGTGTGTGGACAGTTTGTCACACCATATTTTATTTTGGACTGCAAACCTCATCATGTTTGACGATATGAATAACATCGTCCTACCGTATTAATATTCTCAATGTAGTATCAGGGTATGCGGTAGCCTATTATTAGCGGCAGGATGCCAAGACTGTGAACAAAGACGTTGAGATATTGCCAAACCCTTTGGTGTAGATTATTGTGTTTATTTATTTGTATTTATTATGGATGATTCATTTTAAACATTTGAAGGCATCTCTACATGTAATGGATTGAATTTATATAGCGCTCTTCTAGACACTCAAAGACGCTTACAGTGAAGGGGGGACCTCACTAACCACCACCACATGTGCACAGAAGCTACAGGAGGCCCAAATGTCGCGTGTGTTTGAGTAACGACTGAAACATTACTCGATGTTCGGGGATAACAAAGCCAGCCTGGGAGTTTCTCCTCCTCTCGCTCCTCCAACTGCTGCATACTCCTCTCTCTTCACCTCCTCTCTCACCAGTCCCTCCCTCCTCCAGTCACTCACAACGTCACCTCCTTCTCCCCACTCCCTCCACCTCCTCTCCCTCAACACCTCCTTCGCTCCAACTCCCTCCACCTCCTCTCTCTCATCGCTCTCCCCTCATCCCTTCACCTTCAACTCCTCTTATCTCCTCCTCCTCCTCTCCCCTTCACATCCTACTCACCAACTCCCTCCCTCCTCCTCTGCCAATCCCTCCCTCCACCTCCCCCTCTCCCGCCCCTACCGCAACACATTCCCCCATCCTCCTCTCCCCCCCTCCCACCTCCACCTCCCCCCTTCTCCTCTTGGCTGACTTTGTGCTTCGCCGCGGGGCTCCCGCTGAGCGCCAGCTTGTTTGGCAGGAGGCCTTCAAACTGGATGCTATCGAGGAGCACCGCACAGAGAGGAGCGGGCGTGGCCGCCCGGGAGATGGAGGTCCTGAGTGGGAGTGGGATCCGGAGAAGGGGAGGCCGGGCATAGGGGTTGGACGATGGTCGGACTGAAGGAGGAATAGACGGATAAAAAAAGGAAGGAGGGGAGGATAGGGGAGGACAAGAGAGCGAGCGGTTTGTGGTTCTTTGTGGGATTCTTTGTAGGTGGTTTCTATCACGGTGAAGCCATCTGTTCCGCTCCGTTTTTCACACTGAAAGAGGATTTATTTTTTATTTTTCTCTCCCCGGTGGGATGAGACACACCCATCTGTGTGTGTGTGTGTGTGTGTGTGTGTGTGTGTGTGTGTGTGTGTGTGTGTGTGTGTGTGTGTGTGTGTGTGTGTGTGTGTGTGTGTGTGTGTGTGTGTGTGTATGTGTGTGTGTGTGTGTGTGTGTGTGTGTGTGTGTGTGTGTGTGTGTGTGTGTGTGTGTGTATGCAATGTGTGTGTATGCAGTCCATGTTGAATGTGCATGTTTTGTTTATGTGGACGTGTGCCAGTGCTTTATGTGGACATGTGAGCACACCAAGCGGTACCAAATGTTGTGAGCAGTGTCTTTTCTGAATGTGCGTGTGTGTGTGTTTGTGTGTGTGTGTGTGTATGTATGTACTGTATGTGTGTGCTAGGGGTCAGTCCAGTCAGGTTAAGCACAATTTCCGACTCCCATTGAGTGTGCATGTGTGTGCAGGCAGGTGTCCATACATCCATGAGAAAGAGAGCGAGAGAGAAAGAGAGAGAGAGAGAGAGAGAGAGAGAGAGAGAGAGAGAGAGAGAGAGAGAGAGAGAGAGAGAGAGAGAGAGAGAGAGAGAGAGAGAGAGAGAGAGAGAGAGAGAGAGAGAGAGAGAGAGAGAGAGAGGAGAGAGAGAGAGAGAGAGAGAGAGAGAGAGGAGGGAGGGAGAGGAGAGAGAGAGAGAGAGAGAGAGGGAGAGAGAGAGAGAAGGGGAGAGAGAGAGAGATAGAGAGAGAGAGAGAGAGAGGGGGAGAAAAAAAGACAGAGAGAGAGAATAAGAGAGAGGCGAAAGAGCGAGAGCGCGAGAGAGCATGAGTGCGAGAGTTAGTGAGAGAGAATAAGAGAGAGGCGAAAGAGCGAGAGCGCGAGAGAGCATGATTGCGAGAGTTAGTGAGAGATTAGGTGCCTGTGTACGTGCGTGCCTGCCTGCCTGCGTGCGCCCGCCTGCCTGCATGCGCCTGCCTGTCTGTGTGCGCCTGCCTGCCTGTGTGCGTGCGTGCAGGCTTGTGTATTTCCCTGTGCTTGTCTGTGTTCTGCGGTCATGTCCTGGTCCGGGTCCCTGGGTGTCAAGTGTCGTATCGGCGGTGTAACCGTTGCGTCCTCCTTTCTGCTGAGGCTCACGTGACGTTATTACGGAGGCTTCCTTTGTATTATCTCCAAGCCCTGACAGCCCGCACCCCTCTCTGCCTGGCCCTGTACTCCCCCTCTTTCTTCTCCCCCTCTTTCTTCTCCCCCCCATCGCCTCAACTTGCTTCCTGAGTGTGTGAAAACAAAGACAGCGCAGAGCCTTCCCTTTGTCCGTCACATACACACACATACACACACATGCGCACGCGTGTTCATTAATGTAACTCAAACTCCCTGCTCATTTCTCTTCCTCCCTAATGAGACTTGACCCCCCCCCCCCCTTCCCTCCCTACCCCTCCATCTCCCTCCTCTTTACATGTCTTTCAGACATAGTGTGTGTGTGTCTTCTTTTCTTTTATAGTTTATTTTATATAGGGGGACTCCCGGTTCAGAGGCTCACTACTGTGGAGATATGGGGAGGCATGGAGTGGACACGCACAGCCTCATTATCCTGCTGTTATTGGTTCTGTATGGAGAGTGTCATGCTTCGGGCAAAAAATAAATACAACAACTGATGGCTCCTGTACACTGGAGCCCGGAGAGAAAATAGATGACGTAATGACAGAGGAACGCTGTCCGAATTAAACTGGAGTGCAAATGTACCCTCCTTCAAAAGGAAGACATACATACTGTACATACACACACAAACACACACATACACAGTATGTGCATACATACATACATACATACATACATTCAATCATATATATATATATGGGTATATATAGATATGTATATATAGAATTTAATCGACTTTATGGAGGATATTGTCAATATGGCATAGGCGGGGGATAAACAGGGACTGTAAAATAATAGGAGTTCTCTTTATGGATTACAGAGGGACGCCAGCCAATAGCAGACAGACACGGAGCCCGCATTCGGCTCGAAAAAAATGCAAACATACAACAGCCGCGCGGCTTAAAATACCCTCTCCCTTCATTACCGAAGGCTGAGTTTCCAGAGAATAATCAGGGTAAACAGCATGGCTTCATAGGGCCGTCTACTGGGAGCAGGGCTTGCTTAATATTTAAATGAAAGCCATCGATTGGAGACGCTGGTGGATAAAACCCAAATCATCAACACTCAAGGCCCCTCCAAACACCACCCCCAGACACACACACACACACACACACACACACACACACACACACACACACACACACACACACACACACACACACACACACACACACACACACACACACACACACACACACACACACACACACACACACACAGGCGCGCTCGTGCACACACCACTACCACCATCACTGAACTCAATTCAATCACTATAAAAAATAAACACAAAACAACAGACATACTATATTTGATTTGACTCCCACTCACATTTTCTGCTTTTGAGTTTTCCAAACAATTGCTAGCGCCTTGTTGCACTTCAAGCTGAGGTTATGTTACCACCAGAGTATTTATTTTCTACTGCTCCTTTTATACTTCTGACACTATTTTACCAGCACCCCCATTTTCTTTACTGCCATTTTTACCTTACATCCTAAGTGCCACGGGATCAGACTTCAGTGGATAAAAAACATGAAATGGACCGGGTGAATTGAAATGTTCCCATTACGTAGCTGAATGGGAGGTGCACAGCGCAGTCATTAGACTAAACGCCTTGGGACGGATATGTTTTACCAAGTTTTTTATTATTAATTTGGATATTTTCACTCCTGCACAGCCGGCAGGCTGCTGAACTGAAGGAGACTTCCAGAAGTTTGTCTTAAAGTGTTTTTCCCCTCGGGAGTTTCCTAAATCTTCAACTAAACTCCAGGGAACTATCACTAATATAGATATATAGATTACTATATATACTGTATAGATAAAGAGATATCTAGATATAAGAGATATATAGGCTGTATCAAGGTGGATCCTTTGTAGTGAACTAACCGGCAACATTTATGCCTCATTCAATCAAAATATAAAACTGTATTCCAAAATATGCAATCAACCAGAGCAGAACCTCTAAATATTTAGCACACAAACGCACTGGTATTTTGTACAAGTGTACATAAGTACACTTACACACCAATACTAATTACTGGTTTGAATGCATGCGAATAAAGGCAAAAATATACAATATACAGTTAATACACAGGAAGGGTGCAACCACCCAAAGGTTTTTTCACCAAAAGCATAAATGTAAACGCGCCAATCTGAGCCATGCATGCTCCACATCCATCCACAGCTGCAACGATTTATCGATTATTAAATTAGTCTAATCTTATTTAGAAAATCAATTAATCGTTCATCAAAGAAGTACAAAGAAAAAACATTTGCTGCTTAATGTTGCTCACGGATGATTATAACTTGGATTGTTTCGTTTTTCTTGGGTGCTGGTCAAAAAAAGCATGCACAAACAAAACATCACTTTGGAGTGCGGCAACTTGTCCCGGCAGTCGCAATTATTTATGACATCACATAAATAATTATCAGTCAATTAAATCAAAGAAAACAATGGCTAGCTGCGGCCCTCCGTCCCCCTCCAGAGGTGAGCGATGCCAGGCCCTCCCCCCCGCCCGCGGCCCCTAACCCATCCTTCACAGGGCCCACACCAGCCACAATGTGCCGCTGATTGTTTTACAGCTAAATTAAAGTAATTAAGAAAACGGATGCTGCTTGCAAGGGGGCGGCGTCGCGGGAGTAGCCAACGCGTGCCTGCTGTGCATCGCTGCACAACAAAAACGCCAATCTCGCGTGCGCACAACGCACACGCACCCGCACACACACAAAGTTCGGGGGTTATCGAAAGCGGCACTCAGGTGAACACCGGTGTTTGATGTTGACAATGGGGCATTGCGCTACCGCACAATGCCCCATCACGGCATCGCCTATCGCAGTCCGCCGGGGGAAAGAGTGCGGTGTGAGAGACGGAGGAAGAGACGGAGAGAGAGAGTGCAGAGTGCTGGTATGGGGTTGGCAGAGGACGGGCATTAGGGCTGAGCCCGGGCGCTAAGCTGTGTCCAGGTGTTCACCAGCCTCCAGGTGGCTGTGTAATACCCTCGCCGACCCAGATCATGGAAATCATGGAGCTGGTGGTGATGGCTCACTGCCGCCATCTCAGCGCCGCGCCAAGCGGGCACGGCGCCAACTTGGCATTCAGCGGTCCGGATGGCAGGCTGGTTGTCAAACAGGCGTCCAAGCCACCCGCATCCGTGGTATTAATTTTATTATTTAGCTTCTCCTCGTGCACAGAGGAGGCCTGACGACGACGACGACGACGCCAACGCTCCTCACTTTCTCTGCCGTGGAGGCACTCACCAAAACACCCCGAGAATCCTTCACAATCATCGCGATCAAGGGACCATCGTACTGGAGTGTTTGTCCTGATTCATCGCACCACACGCCTGTCACTTGATAAAAAGGGATCTGCTGCTTGTCACCCACTGAACGGCCCGAGCCCGCGCAGTCCAGCCACCGGCCTGACAATGTCTGGGGACTCCACATGCTCCATCATGTTAACTCAATAAATCCATCCTCCTCTTCTCCCAATGCCCTTCTATCTCCGATTACCGAGGACCTCTGTGAGGCCAGGGGGGGGAGGGGGGGTTGCCATCTGACTGGGGGTCTGCGGTGATGGAATGCGCCACAAGGCTGCCAGAATCAGCTAAGCCCTGTTTCAGTTTAACACCCCCCCCTGCCCACCCACACCTATACACCTCAATCCCACCTCCTTCATTTGACTGCCTGGGTAATTACCGTCTCAATGCCGTAAGAAAATGCAGCTTTCTGTATCGCGGGATTTAAGAGGGGAACAGAGGGAAATGGTGACGTGTGTGTGTGTGGCTTAGCGGCGTAATGAACGTGTCAGATGTGCTCAAACAAACGGATTAGTGCGTCCATGCACAATCGGTGGGATGGCGGGCGTATTAAGCAACAACAACAGCAGAGCACAGCGAGAGATGAGATGGGAGATGGCAGCTTTCACCGCACATTTCTGCGCACGAGCTCTTGACCAGAAAACGTCCAGACAAAAATGTGGACCGATTTGTGGCTAAAGAGATATATATATATGTCGCATCAGTGGCGTGTGCCAGACAGATCTTTCACTGTGTTACACCCTCCATCAGACACTGCACATTGCGTTCTTAGGCATACATTTCTATCACATCCGTTGATCAAAACCAACCCTCCAGCCACGGTGTCTTAACGACAAACTTACAGATTTAACAAGGCTTGGGGAGTTTGAATATATCTTTTTTCTATATTTCCGTTCAGGCTCGCTCAGTTCCAGGGGAGCATTTTGTCCTGACCTCAACATGTCTGCCCAGCGCTGCTCTCCTCTGGAGCTGTCTGTGTCAATACATCGAATGGATGAATAATACATGGTGCCTGGTGGTATCCTTGTACCGCACTCTGTCTCCTCTCTCCACTTGTCCCGTCCCCTACCTCGACCCCTCGAAGCCGGCGCCCGGCTGTGAAATGTTTACGGGGAGATGCTCAGTTGAGGGAAGGGAGAGTTGGAAGGAGAAAATAAGCAAGGTGTAAACACACAGACAACGTTTATTGTTGGTCGAAACTTATCATTCGCGCTCAATCCAATGTCAATTACATCGGATCGGCCATAATGCCAAAGTATATCAGTATTTTTCTCGACGTCGAAAGCAGGGTAAACCCCTGCATTTGTATCGGCAGTAAGACGTCTGGCCTACAAACACAAAATTCACATTGAGCACCTCTCCTCACCATTTTCCTCCGGTAGATAATAGACTTTCTATTGCCATCGGTTGTAGCCTTTTATCAGGGATGTAGGGAAACTGCCCTGGCCTGAATGCTAGAAAAGAAGTGCCTGAAATGATATGTTCTTTTGTGAGCCACGGCAGATTGACTTCTCTTCGTCCTCTGGAAACCGAGAGTGTTTCGGCTGATAAAAGAATAGCCGCGTCTCAAGTGCTGAGCAGGGTATCAAAGTATTGTTATGAACGGGGGGTCAAGGGGACTAGCGAGCGGTGCGTCAGGACGAATGAAGGGCGATGTCTCCCTCCGAATGTGTAAGCGATAGCAAAGGCGTCAATTTAACGCAACGTGCAGTAAAACGCCGTCAAAATAATTGCGCGGATAAACATCTCAATAGAAGGAATATAATAACGGCGCATCGATTATACGCCCTGGTGGATGCAGTAATGGGATCCGACAGATCCACATGTCCCCTGATCAATGCCCTCACCCTCAGGAAGATGTACTGGAGGTTTTCTGTTCACATCCAACACTTTGGGATTTGTCTCATATATTTGATATTATTCAGAGTGTGTGTTTCCTTGCCTGGTGAGAGCACAGCGGCCCCGACTAATTACTGCACCTTGGTGTTAGGGATATGTAAGTGCTTTGGTGCCAAATGAGTGTTTTAAAGAGGGCCGGGTCAATTAAAAGGGCCTGAATTGAATCCGGCCATATGCATTGTGTGTTGGCTGATGCAGTTACAACACGGTCCGTTTATTGGCTCCTCATACTGGGAGGGGGGGGAAATTAAATCCATTCATCACTAAGTGAGATGCCGATAGATTATTGTAGGGAAAAATGAGTGTGGGCGAGAGAGAGAGAGAGAGAGAGAGAGAGGAGCAGGCAAACAACGGGGAAAGGGAGAGGTAGGAAGGTATGATGATCTGAAGGGGGCTCACGTTACGACATGAAGTGTGCGAAGATGCCGTTAGCGATATGTGGGTCAAAGTGCACATTAATCTGGCGTGCCTCTGCACAGCTCGACAACACACACACACACACACACACACACACACACACACACACACACACACACACACACACACACACACACACACACACACACACACACACACACACACACACACACACACACACACACACACACACACACACAGAATCTTTCCAACACAAACAGTTCAAATCACGCCGTTGGGTACTTCATGGATTACACACTTAATCCAAACTCTTTTAATAACATTAATAATTCATGAATTATTAAGTAGGGGCACCTGCAGGATGCTCATGGAAACACACACACACACACGCACACGCACACACACACAGTACAGCAACTCTTCTCCACAATCTCTGCAAATGAGAAGGAAGTGACAACACTCCACTCCATTAGGCTGTGCGGCCATATGTTTTTAATTGGTTGATCATATGCCAACATTCCCACCCGGAACCCCCTTGTCACGGTGTGGCTCTGAGGTAGCTAAAAATGTACCCAAAAAACCTGCTTGTGTAGGGAAATAAATACACAAACTCACAGCACAGCCAGCTGCACGGTGGAGCCTGCTCCCAAACATTATTATTTAACATCACAAGGATGTGAGCGAAATGATTCGCTCTGCTACGTCCGCTTTCTCTCCCCCCCCCCGACTCTCTCTCCTCCTCCCTTTCTCTCCTTCTTATCTCTCCGTCCGTCCATCGCGAACCCATTCTCTCATTCCTTCTTTCCTTCCTTTCCACTTCTTCGCCTCCTTTCCGTTGTTCTTTCTGGTCTGTCTAACCGCAGAAGTGTGCAAATGTTTCCCTTGTCTGAGGAATCGTTCCATATGTTTGCAATCACTCAGTCCCCCCGTCCCCCCCGTCCACCCACCCAACCAACAGTCTGCGCAGATCATTTAGCTGCTCGCCTCATACGTTTCAATTAGGAGCCACCTAGCGCACCTAGCGTAGCATGGTGGATGCGCCCAAGCAGTATTGATTGCTTGCGCGTCCCCAAATTAAGGCATTGCAACCGGTTATGATTGATGTATTAACAGTTCATTGGCGTTTGTTCTCTTTTACGGCCCTGTTCGCCAACCACGACTACATGGTGGCGTTCCAGTTATTTAAAAGTCAGATCATTGTTCACAAATAATACGCATTTACAAGAAGTCTGGAATAAGAGGAACGTTGGCCCTGCTGTAAATCTCCTTGAACAACACCAACAGCACTCCACCGGCCAAGCTTAACCTACCAATACAGATCAACTGTGTGATCAATATAACGTAATCCAATAAACAACAGGTCTGACACTAGCAAATGAAATACAAACAGACCTTACATGGGCGTTCAGTTCGATTTTGTATGTTAAAAATGAAAGGGCAAAGGAATCCAATGGAAACACTTTACCTTAAAACACTTAAACCACATCAAGGCAGTATTGACAGTATTAACGACGTCCATCGTCTTTAAGAATAGAGATGCAAAGTGGGACATGGTTGTCAGAGTAAGCTATTGCGTAATGATTTGATTTTGATAACAACAACATCATCCAAACATTGTACCTTGATGAGATCCTATTATTAAGTGACGGTGTTACACAACCCTTGCAGGGGTGAAGCGAGCACCATAATGGCACTCACCGCGTGATCATTACCCCTACACATTACTAGATTGTTTATCCATGCTGTAATCGTTTTCGGTTGTTGTTGTTGTTGTTGCAGCCGTGAGTTGCTGGTGCTGCACCAAAGAAAATCGAAAAGCAAATAACAAAAAGGCATTGCATCTTGGAACCGTGTCACCATCCATCCGACTCCCCCAACCTCCCCATCTCTACCTCGGCTGAATCAACGCTGACCTCGATATTCAATTACCGCTCTATTAAAGAGAGGCCTCAGCCATATGGGGGCGTCACAGCCTGCTGCTTGTCAGTCTTCCCGGCCCCCGACGCATCCATTCTCCCCACGCTGATGTCCCCGGCGCGCTGAGTTCCATCAATCAGCGTTGACGCGGTCAGGGTCACGTCAAACGTCTGGGCTGAAGATCACAGGCATCCCAGCCCCCCGTCCGCCGCGTGCGTGCATTGGCAGCGGACGAAAAAAAGAAACACACAGGTGGTGCACGCACTTAGCGCTGCTGTAGCCTACCAGCTACCACAGACTCCAGCCGCCGTCGGCGCCATCGCGCATTTAGTACAACACAGCCCAAGGACAAAAGCGCAGAGCCGTGTCCGCTTGTGTCCTTTCAAATCACCCTTCCATTCAATCGCCAACACGCTCCGCAAAGGAATTTCGTACACACACGCACACACTTTGTGTGTACGTGTGTGTCTTTGAATCCGGCGGTGGATCCACTCTGAAACGCCCAATCAGGGCTATTACCGCGAGCGACGCGCTAGACAATCACGACGCGCTGAATCACGCTAAGTAGCCGCTCACCGTCGCCTGTCCTTCTCCCGATTCATTCGTTACTGCGTCTCCATACGCCCGATGCACCGCCGGTAAAAGGCCGGCCGCGCGGGGATGATTCAGAGTGACGTCGCGGTGCCGTTATGCTGTTACGGTGGGGTGGCGGAGGGCTGGTGGAGCGGGGGGGGGCTAACACTGACTGATCGCCGCCGTCTAGTTAATTGT